>CAAKHB010001498.1:0-12826 GCA_901007665.1 Aeoliscus strigatus
CCTTTGTGTGTATGTACTACTCATATATTCATTCCCAGTTTCAATGCTTTCATATTTGTGTGCATTCATCTGTGTGTGTGTGTGTGTGTGTGTGTGTGTGTGTGTGTGTGTGTGTGTGTGTGTGTGTTCACTCAACACATGTATGTTCTACAATGTATATTGTGTGTGTAATTGATTGCTGCTGACTTTTTTTTTTAAAGAAAGATTCGATTATAGAATTACAGAATTACAGAATACACCTGATTATGAAACCAAAAATAAGATAAAAACAAGTTTGCATGTTCAAACTTAGTTTAGTTTAAAGATGTTTATGACGTTTTCAGTCAAAATGGCATAGATTTATTGTTTTTACTGAAGTTTCTCTCTTCATCTCTGTGATATTGTGACATTTCAAATGTTTTTTTTTTTTTAAATTTAACTTTAATATTGAAAACAACAGTTTATTCATTTTGTTATATGGCTGTTGGTTGTGTGTGTGTGTGTGTGTGTGTGCATGTGATTATACATGTAGTTTGTCTCTGCTTGAATTCCTCTGGTCTCCAAAGACTCCGTCTGTCTCTCCAAATAAAGACTTAATGAAAACACCCTTTGAAATGAACGAGACTCTGGCTGCTCAAATTTTAATCACCGCATTTAAGTAATTCATTCCTTTTTCCACAAGCACGCTGCTCTTCGTCCAATGAGGCGCCACACGTCACGCTCAACTTTAGTGTAAGAAAACCGTTTGAAATTTCATTACGTTTTCTTTCACGACAAATTAATCACCTTTTGTCTAGCGCCGTCTTTACAGTACCAGAAAATAAATTACAGCTGTGAATATGGCGAATCCTTGATCAAGGCCACATGTCCCGACACGAAAAAGTGCTGCGTGCTGCGTTTATTTGACAGCGAGTTCTGACCCACACTGAGCGACCCCCCACCGTCCCGCCTGGCAGGAACAAATTAAGGTGCACTCAAGCAACAATTGAACAAATTCATGGCAGTCCGGCTGGAATTCTGTTCACCACAAAGAGAAAAGCAGGTTTTGTTTTGCCTCTCTGAAAGCTGACGGCACCGCACAAACTGCCAGAGTCGCTTTGGAATCGTTGGAGCACAAATTAGACAGAACGTGCTTGAACTGCTCTGTGCGAGGAGAGTTGTCTGTGCATCGTCCTGAATGTTGAAAACAGTTCGCTGAGCAGTTTTCTTCCCTAAATTAAAAAAAAAAAACGTGTGTTTTTCTGAGTGGACGCTGGCCAGATGAATGGAACTGAAGGTGAACAAGCAGGAGTTTTATGGGAATTCAATCACAACGAAGAGAGGAATCGCTCCATGTCCAGACAAGGGACGTCTGATGTCCCATTTTTACGATTATTCCCTCCATCAAGGAGGTCATGTTTTTGCCGGTGTTTCTGTCTGTTTATTTGTCTGTTTGCTAAATAACTCAAAAAGTTCTGAACGGATTTTAATGAAATGTACCCGCCACTTTATGACAATATGTAACTATGACGACGATTGTGGAGTCGGTTCAGTCCTGGTTCTTTTCTACGACACAGTTCCAGTCGGTTTATGTCACAGACAAGAGAGAGAACAGAGACGGAGCAGGAAGAGAACAGAGACGGAGCAGGAAGAGAACAGAGAGTGAGAAGGAAGAGAACAGAGACGGAGCAGGAAGAGAACAGAGATGGAGCAGGACCCGATCTGACGGACTGATTCCCTGTGGACGATTCACACACTGAACACGAGTCCTGAGCGATCTTCAGAGGTTTAAACTGACAGAGATCAATGAACTGTAGATCAGTTAGAAACATCTAGAACGTGTTAAAATCAAATTCGTTCTAAAATGTCAAGGTTTTCAAGGGGAGTCTGGTGCAGAAGCACTTCTGACTCAGAGAGCGTTACCTGATGGAGTGCAGCGGTGGTGGGGGGGTTGTGTCTCTGTACCCACCACAGTTCAACACGTCACACGTAGTATGTTGTGCGTACGGAAGTCAACATGGACGCTACCAGAATAAATCCATTTTTGAGTTGTTGTGCAGTGGACGTGAAACGATAACGAGAAGGATGAAGAGAGATTACGACAGCTGTTGCTACTGTAAACGGACGGCGGAGTTAGTGGTGGGACAGTGACGCATCATGATCATGAGGCCACATTGTTTGATTTGATGTCATTGGGATTGTTCAGATGTCTTCAAAACGCA
Source organism: Aeoliscus strigatus (assembly GCA_901007665.1). Classification (NCBI taxonomy): domain Eukaryota; kingdom Metazoa; phylum Chordata; class Actinopteri; order Syngnathiformes; family Centriscidae; genus Aeoliscus; species Aeoliscus strigatus. The sequence goes on from CAAKHB010001498.1 coordinate 2,181, forward strand.
CGTCACATCAGTAGCAGCTCACAATTTATGAATGTAGTAAATAATGATTATAAAAATATTTGATATGAGAATTCTATTATCATATTATTATGATATATATATATAATATTGTATTATTATTATGTATTTTGATAATTATCTTAATTTATTTTAATAATTGATAATAATGTATTATCTTTTACCTTTGGTAACATACTCCTGCCAGAATCTAAAATTTAAAAAAAATTGCATTATTGTTTCGGTCGACAAACACACACACACACATACGGCTTTACTTGGGGACTTTTTTTTTTTAATCTTTGTATTTTTTTTAATGATGTTTATTTTGTAGGCAATTCTAAAACTTTGTATTTTTTGTTTTATTGACTACTCCAGATTTTTTTTCTTGTTGACCGTTGATGTAAAATGAAAATAAAGTAAGTAAGCGTCCTCAGTATTAGTTACAACTGGCATACTGGTGATATTAATGCAAAGTTAATGATGGGAATCCCTTGGGGTGCTGTAATCGGGGGCAGCTGGGGACGGCAGAGATCAGTAAACAAGAACTCTGCTAATTGGCTGTCGAACAGGTGATGGCGCGTAATCTTAATTGGTCTGAAGAGTTTGAGTGCAACGGCGGTGCCGCCGCCGTTCTGACGTGCTGCCGCGTGCGTCTGCATCTTCTGTGTTGTCTTAATGCAAGATCATACGTTTTACAAAATGTATGAATTATAAATGTCAGAGGACGATCCACCACATTTGTTCATTGATTAACGTGAACTCGCTGACGCCAAAAGGAGCTGTGATAATCACAGGAAATGTAGATTGGAGGCGAAGAGCGGGTGATTATGTAAAAAGATTAAAAAAAAAAAACCACACTGATCAAATGTGTTTTCTGGGCGTCCTGAATAATGTTGCTCCCTTTGATCATTAAGCCTCCTCATGTCTTACATCAGCTGCAGCGGATGATGCTCATCAGCAGAATAAATAACAGTCCACCGTTCTTTTAAAGTCATTTTTCAAACCTTTCCATGGAATCAGACTCGAGTTTGTCGCAATTTCACAGCTTGTGAACGTTCTGAACTAAGTTCTTGTGTACCAACTCATACAAGCACTTTGCAAAGCGAGAGAAAATGTCATTAATTTTTTCATCTAATAAAAACAGTAAAGCAGAAAGTTTTCCGACTTAAAAGCAAAAGATGTGACACATGAAATATTTAAGTCTCTGGAGAGTCACAAAGAAGGGTCTCTCTTGTCTTCAGATCCTTTAAAAAAAATTAAAATTCTCCAAATGTCAGTGCTTTATGTTTTAGGACGTTAAGATATGTCCGCAGTACTTTTTTTGAATTATTTTTTGAGATTAATGAGCCTTGTGTCCACCAGGGGAGGGTGGAGTGTCTCTCATATTAGGTCAGGTCTCTCAACCATCTAAATAAAATTTCGCACTCTCAAATGTTTCATTTATCTCATTCAGACTTCGATATGTAAATGTAGCAAACATGCAATCACAATAATACAAACTGTCAGTGTTCCCTGACTCCCATCACGTATGAGTGTGGGCGGGGCTAAGACGACGCGTTAAGACTACGCCCACTCACTCAGAGCTGCCCCGCCTCCAGAGGCTCCTGTTATGGAAGACCATAGTGGTCCAGAGCAAGATGTTGGTGCAGGAGACTGAGAGGACGGTGACGGTGACAATACCAAACACCTGATTTACCAGGAGCTGCAGCAAACAGCAGATCCAATCCAATAGCTGTGTTTCAGCCCGCAGAGGGCGCCACTGTGCATAAGGCTGAGCTGGCATGTGACCAAACTGTCCGAGAACTACACTGTTTACTGTTTTTATGTCATGAAGTCGAACGCATCAAGTCACCACATTCTAGAATTCACCACTTTTTTTCACGCAGAACAAAGTGTCTTAATTGTGATTCACCACATACAAATGTACATCATAAGCCAAAACACGTTACGTCCAGCTGAAAACGGACCGTCACATGCATTCACTCCAGCAGCACAAAGTCCATTTGACATGTCACATCGAAAACATCCACATCGACAAAGAGAAAAGCACTCGGAGAGCTCAGACCTCCACCAGGCGATGGTCATTTCCTCCCATATTGTGATTTCCACCATTTGATCTCCTCTAATAAACTCAGTGTTGCCTTCATCAAAACATGCCTGCTGATGCTTTGGAGCGTGTGTCGAGAAACCCGGGACATATGGAAGCTGGTATCAGGTGACGTCATCGATGAGGTTTGAAGTCTGGCCGGTTCATTGAGAAATGAAATCTGACCATCACCCCCTCAAACTCACCACTGCCTAATTCTTTTTCCAGTCCACAAATAAGAAGCAAAATAAATTGGGTCAAAGGTCATTACCACAGTTTTTCTTACATTACTTGTAGGAATCCGTATCCCGTCAACCGGGTTGGGTTTTAGTCCCAGGCAGCTTTCACATCCACCAACTCTTTCCCCCAGAACTCCAAACATTGCCCTCTTCTCTCCCTTCCTTACTTCCTGGTGTCTCACACCTTAGCTCCACCCCTTTTACCTTGTCAGGCCAGCTCTTAAAGGGCCAGGCTCATCTCAGTTCAGTTTGAACTGAGTTCATTCGTTTTACAGTCTTTCTGAAAGGAATTCATACAGACCAGAGATACTTTTCATAAAGTGGCAAAACACAAAAAAAGGTCAACAAATATACAACCCAGAAAGGCTATTCAGCCTGCAAGGATAGTCACAAGGATGCCCGCCTTGTAAAATCTGAATGTCAAAGGATGTCATTGTTACAACCCCAAATACAACACAGTACATGAGCTTAAAGGGAATAAAAATGATTCTATTTTTTCATGAAAACCCACCTTGAAATTTCACCAATTGATGGCAACAGTACAGGTTGCAACAATAGCGTACACATGAAGAGAAAGATGGAAAGGAAGCAAAAGGAAAGTTCAAGAGCTTGAAAACTGAGAAAAAAAAACTGTGAATCACAATAGTTGGTCTTGTGGTCGAGGGCGAACCACAATAATATCAAAGAAACCTGTGTTTTTCTGTTTATTTCTCGATACATATTTCACTGGGGCTCAACAAAGCGAGGCAGGAGCATATTCTATCACAAAGGCCTCTGAACACGGTCCCACGTGTACGCCGGACACCACGCACACTCACAAAGCCGCTCGATTGTCTCGGCGCCGGGCAACAGTGTAACAAGTCCGGGCTCTGCATGTGCCCTTAGGTGATCGAGAGGCTGGAGATAAAACAAGACGAGCTACAATTGTCTCTCCAAGGAGAGGAAGGCTTTATCAAAGGGGTGCCGACACAAAGGACAAGTTTTGCAGATTTGCCCCCTAACACACACACACACACACACACACAATTTCTTTGCCTCCTCACACCACCAGCTGTTTTATTGAGGCATACGAGTCCTGTTGAATTATCAGCTTGTGGTGAAGTGCATCTTGTCCGTTTCGTCCTCCGATGAGACCTGATGTTTTGGAGAGTTGGCAGCTTAAACACCAAATGCTCCTCCTTGTTTTTCCTCGCAGACCTTCGGACCCACCTGTGCTTTCTCTCTTCCCTTCAAAGGCTCCTGCTCCTGCTCAGGTCCTTGCATGTACGCCCAGACCGAGCGTGTGAGTGTATTTCCTCAGAGATCGCTGGAGGTCATGGGGACGTTCTCCGGGGAACCGACTGCGCTCGTGCTGCATTGCGATATCTGATCACGGCTTTGCTGCTCTACCACTGGTCGGGGGAACCACGATAAAGATGTGCAGCAAAGCTGAAACTGTTTCTGTTTCTTTATTTTTTTTTCCAGTGGAGACAGGTTTTCTGGAGATGCTGCTGCAAACGCCGAGGTCAAACAGCATGTGAGAGCATCTGTGTTAACAAGCCAGCACAGTCACACACACACACACACACACACACAAAAAGAAAGTAGAATTGGGGATGTTAGTTCACAGAGAGAGAAGATAAGAAGTTCAAAACATTTTTAATACATCCTTTTTTCTTTTTTTTTTTTAAAGAAACGGTAGCATTCATGACTGAACATCAGATAGATGATTGCCTTTATTCCATGCATCGCATACAATAATTTAAATTAAAAAAGCATTTTAACAACATTCCAGTAGCAAATAAAACGATTTGGATTAATTGGAAATCAAGTGAAGGGAATGACTCTACATGCCGGGCAACTTAATATACAATAGGACAAATACATCGCATGGATGTACTGCAATAATATCATAAATACTAAAGTGGCTGCCGACAGAAAATATTATCAAAGGGCATTTTTGAGCATCAATGTCCAGAAATAGTTCTTTGACTAGATATAAGGCTTCTAAAATTGCACAGTGGTCAATGATCATGCTTTTCTTTTTTTAAAAAAATGCAGCGTCAACCAAATCAAAGTTGGTCCACATCCACTGAGCTGCACTGGATGCTACTTTTTCATAAATAGTTTTTAAAGTACAAAATGCAGTTACACTTTCACTGAGATATAAACATTCGCAGGAAAGGGCAAAGCGAAGCCTCAAAAGGAAAAAAAAAAAAATCCCACCCAGACACTAAGTGTTGAAGAAAAACTGCTCATTAGTCCTCTGGTGGTGTCATGAAATAGAACACGATCGTGTGCATTAGTTGACTTTGACAGAAGGCGTCATACAAAGCTCTCCTCCATGTTGGAACACAGCAGGAAAGAGTCGACCAGCCGCGGTTTGATCAGCTGCTGATGGTCGGCTGCCTCGATGCTGTCTGGACACCCTGCTGCCAACCTCCTCAACGCGGCCTGGACACACACACACACACACACACACACACACACACACACACACACACAGAGGGCATGTATGTCTTTATGCAAACATTGTGACGCGTTGGCTAACGACATGGACGTAGTCTGGACAAGACAACACATCAAATACACACTACGGCTACAACAAGTAATCATTTAATAATCAGCTCCTAAATGAAGTATTTCTTCTTTTTTTTAAATTCAGTGTTTGTGAATGGAACAAAAATATATATAAGGTAAAAGGATCTACTTCATTATTAAAGAAATATACTGTATACTTCTTCCCACTCCTTGTTGGAAATGAAAACCAATGTGTTGACAGTCTTTGGTTTGCTTATGATATTTCTGTTTACATACTGCAAATGAATAAAAATGTTTCTCTATACAAGTGCAGTACACTTGCAATGCACAATACTGTCTGTGAGACATATGGGCAATTTACTTGATTCTGTTGATTACATGGACTTCTTACTCTGGTTTGATTCTCTTCCAGCTTGCTGCGTTAACCTAACCACCATCTGTCATTCATCTCTGTCCTCTGTCGGCGTTTGTTCATGTGGAGGTGCTGAAGCTGGAATGACCTTCGGGAATAAACAAACCTTTCTGACTCTTTTGGTCTGTGGACAAAAGTCATTTAAAGACTTCTCATTCTGGATATGCCAATTGATTTGCTTATTTACTTTTTTTTTTTTTTTGACCAAACACCCATATAATAATCGTCATCTGTCGCCATGACACATATACACACACACCAAGGAGGTAGAGGTGTAAGTGCACATACGATGACTTTTGCACACTGGCCGACCAGTCACAATGATTTGACGTGTGTGTGTGCGTGTTAGACGTCTCATTCAGCCTGCAGTATCTACATTTACAGATGATGTGTGAAAGCTCAGCATCCTTTTGAAGGTAAAGATCCAGCACCTCGGCTACAAGGATAAAATAGAATAACATTAATTTGAACGGCACGTGAGTGGTTCCACTGAAGACCAGGGTCCTTTTTCTGAGCGCACAGAAGCCGCCCAATTAAGCTCCTGACCGTCTCAAATCTGGTCTTCACTAATCATCATCAGGGTGAGATGATGGGAGCAGCGGCATTATTCATGATATGTGCATATTTAAAAACATACAACGTTTGAGATGGTGTGAGCCGGTCAGCTATCACAACATCGCCTAAAGATACTGAGGCTGTGATACATTTTCAGTTTCCATTTACTGCCCTGTGGATGTAATTAAATTGGTCATTTGGCGTCTCTGATGTTCCGCACACAGGTCTGTGGGGCGCGATGCCTCCACTAGAAGAAGTACCCGCTACTCCCCGCTGAACACGGGGAGTAGTTTGCTGAAATAGGTAGTTTGAGTGCTTGAATGACATATCTGTATGCGCGACATGGAGTCATTTGTGAGTCATTGAGATGGGCTCAGACACGTGTAGATGAACTCACCAGGCACGCAACCAACACGGAGTCGCTGTTATTTCTCTCCGTAGGGGAACGGCACAGCTCAATGAGACGAGGAACGGCTGAAGGGAGCAACCGATTCAGTCAGGTCTGGGACATTGTTAGCAGAGATATCCTAGCATTTTTAGCATTAGCATAGCATGATCTGCACCAAACTTGTAGTTTAAGGCTCTATTACGCTCAAAAGAAGTAAAAACATGCACGTTTGTCCCAATTTCTCTGATTTTTCTTTGTATTAATAATGTTAGTTAAAGTTAAAGTATTTATTTCTGCTCATTTTTACTGCATAACACATTCTTCTGTCTGTGTGTGTGTGTCTACACGTGGAAATGACTGAAATCACTGGAATCACTCGTAGCGTTCCGCGTGTAACCTGCTTTTTTCACGTGCACGCTGTGTTACAAGCGACAGAGTTGGGTTGAAGGACCTTTTAGCTGGATGGCTGTCTGGGCCACATCAGAGTCTCTGCTCAGACGGGCCAGTGTGACCGCAGCCTTCTGCTGGACGCGCTCACAGGCGGCACCTTCTGACGGACTGGAGGAGGACGGCTTCTCTCCCAGCAGCAGCAGCAGACGCTCCACACCTGGTCGAATGCGACGGACAGTCAATCAACGGCCAGAGGTTGAACTAGAAAATCCCTCCCTGAGCTGTTTTAATGTGGGAGTGTCCCCGTCAGGGTCCACAGGCCACAGGTTGACAAACCTCCTGCATCTGATGTCACTCAGGTCACACAGAGACTAGAAACTGTGTTTAAATCTCATTTCTGGGTAATAGTCACTCCCAGCTGATGGTTCAGCTCAGGCAGATGTGATGTGATGCTGCCATCTTCAGGTTCTGAGTGGTACATCAACTTCATTTGGGGAACTCGTATGCGACTCCTATTTCCAGGAACATCGTCTCATATTTGTAGAACAAACAAACATTTGGCATTTGTGGTTCATTACCTTGTTCCTGCAGGACTTCAGGAGCACACTGCTCTAAGACGGACAGGTTTGCTAAGATTGTCACCACCTGGGATGAAATGGAAAAACAGATTAAAAGAAAGCTCACAATTCTTTTATGATTGTAAAAACAGCCTTTCCCCAATTGATTGTCACCCAGACCTCAACATGAAAGACACAACCCTTCCTCACACGTACACCTGCCACACAGAAAGACTTTATTCCAGAGGAAAGTTTGTTTGTTACAGCAGCTCCAACCGAGAACAGACATACTCCTTGAATCTAGAAAGAAAAGTAAATCAGCGAAATTACCTAAAACCTGGAAACACTGTACAGGTAATGTAAGTGTTAAAATAAAAATCAGAAAACAAATAACAGCGTGCTAATGTAAATCAAATATACAGCAATATATAATACATTCAATTATCACCAAACAAATCCATAAATGCACCGTGGAGACTGAAATATCCCGCTGGGGATGAACAGAGTGAAATTCCCTGCGGAGGTCTACCTGGTCTTTGGAGTACGGCGTGTCCACCCTCTGGCGGTCGTTGCAGGCCTGCAGGAGGATGTGGATGGCGTTGAGCTGCAGGAGGATCTCGCAGGCCATGCTGTCGAAGAAGGTGATGTTGGCTAAGGCTGCAGATGCCAGCAGGAAAACTTCCCCGCAGGAGGCGCTCTCGCACAACTCTGAGAAAAGCAGGTCAATGAGTTTAAACATAGTTTGACAAAACACGCCCGTTTGGTCGTAAGTTGTGTCAGTGTTTGACCAGATGCAAACACACCTTGGACTTTTAATCTGGAGGAGAAGGGGGGTTTATTTCCATCATTGTGTAAAAAGTCGAAGACAAATCCTAAATCGCATCATGCTTCCACAGTCAGACCTCCTACAAGTCAAAGATTGGGGGGACATCACTCACTGATGAGCGCGGTGACGATGTCATGCATGCTCTCCAGGAAGCTGGCCAGATGTTGCGTGGATGTGTGGTGAGGAGAGGTGATCTGAGCCACCACCGCCGCGGCCTCAGCCCGGGCCGCTTCCGCACTGCTGTCGTCAGTCAAGATGTCCGCCAGGCACAGGATCCCGTCCACCTGAAGAAGTGGACAAATACTTGAAATGTTTCATGTCACTCATCCAAAGGCTGCGGCCTACGGAGACCAGCGGTGTCTCAGTTTGCACACTTCTTTGGAGTACACTACGGAAACGATGTACTTACTTGCAAAGTGCGCACATTTTGACGTCGCTCACTTACCGTAAACGGCTTAAAAAACAAAACTTACCGCCGATACGCTAGCTGCCACATTTTGCGAATATTTACAGCACATCAATCTTCGGACTTCACATCTTAAATCTCAATCCGTTACAGTGACGACGACAGTTTGTCACACACACGCACAAACGTATGCAAAAATGTCACTGCCTGAAAATGTGCCCCGGTTTACTAGCCAGCAGCTAACGTTAGCATTCGCCAGGTTTCCATCGGTGGGTGATATCCCCCCTGGTGCCGCTGGCGTCGCTGTTGTTCAACTCGCGAAACTTATGTCGTTTTTGCTACGTCACTAAGATGGCCGCCGTCGGAGGTGGCAAGCGTCCATCGAACGACACTACTTTTCGGCCGTTTGAATGAGCATAGTACACGACATTTTCGCATACTCATGCACAATTTGAGACACAGCCTGACTGTGTCTCAAATTGCGTACTTCTATACATAAACTTAGCAGCATGAGTTCACAAGTGCGTTCACACTGAACGAGTATGTAAAAATGGGGCATACTACGCACACGCAACTGACAAAGAGGTACCCGGTACGTTTTGTGTGTTCTGTTGACAAATGGGCACTGACACCTTCACAGTGATAATTCACAGAACATCGCAGAAACACTTTGAGAAAAATGTCACATAAATAGAAAGCGGTGCTGCTTAAATGCTCTTGGCTAATATTGCGTGTGATCCTCTAAAACTATGTAAAATATGTTTTTTCATCGACTCAGAGGTTAACAGTCTAGTTATAAAAGGTGCTCAAACTGCCCCACCCCTCTTTGTTTCTGTATGGAAATGGAATCTGTGTGAATTTATCCTGTTTGACCCCTGAGTCAGGGTCATGTACCTCTTCAGTTTATAAATTCATGGCCTTCATTTACTTCATTTAGTTCGTTCCTGTGGAGGGCATGACTTTCTTTTTCACCCAAAGGAGAGAATAATGGCTCCTACATAATGTGAATATGGTCTTTAGCAATCAGATCAGCGTGTTCTCATTGTACAAAACTCTGGCACTGAACGTCATGCCCTGACCTGAGAGGAACAAAGATTAAAAAAAAAAAAGGAAAAAAAAGTCCTGACTGATCTGATGAATCTGCTAGAGTCTGTTATTGCCTTAAAGGTCCTTCTCTAGCCGCTACGTCAAACCATCACATATGTAAAAACATATTGGAAATGTGCCTGAGTGTTTTCATAGAAATGTTTGCTGAGTTATAAACTCACAGTAACTTGACAGTATTAGACTGCTGCTGACGGCTCCTCTGAGCTCTTTTATTTCTACGTTTATATGCTGGATTTCTTAATTAGGATTTTGTAAATGCAATTATCTTCTTCAGAACTGTTGCTGGATGCAGTTCAATTACATTTTCCTCAATGTTGCAGAAATGTTTGAGCCTGTATCTTCTGTTTCTTCTATCATCATAATTATTTTATTTCATGTAATTTTATTCTATTTTTTTCATTACCTTATTTCCTGTGGTTCTCATCTTTTCTTCTTTGTTTTGTGTAATTTGACAAACATATTTTTTGTGTCTTGAACAAAGAAATAGTCCATTAACGCAACCTATTAACCTTTTTTAAAGTTTTTCTTTGCCACCGAAGAGGCACGTGTATTTCCGTCTCGCATCGACCCAGAGTGTGTGTATCATCACGGTTTGAGGTGGAGCTATAGAATACTTCCAAATCTGCAAACAGTGCTGAGAATGTGGAGTGATGCAGTGTTGATTTTTATCCACTTGGGGGCAGTGTTGCACAGTTCTTGCAAGAAACTTCCTGTTTCCTGATGTGTACTTCAAAAAATACAGAAAGATGCAAAGACGCTTACAAAACCCATCACACCCAATAATAAACACCAATACTATGAATCGATGTGTAAATGTATCGTCGTTACTCTTTGATAAACATCCAAGAAGCTTTATCATCACCTGAACATGAATATTTCTGAATCTTCAGTTTGCATTCACCATCACTGTCATGAAGGAAACAAATTCAGAAAGTTTGAAGACAATCATCCTGAGTGAGGCGTCTCTCAGTCAGCCGTATCTGCTGACGAGCATCAATGCGCTGAGCTTCGCAGGGCAATTCCCTATTTTAGTCTCCATGGACGTCAGCAGCACTGTGACAGCGCGACCCACTGACGTGGAACAATCCACCCTCTACACACCCCCCCCCCCCCCCCCCCCCCCCCCCCCCCCCCCCCCCCCCCCCCCCCCCCCCCCCCAA
>CAAKHB010001498.1:27691-37959 GCA_901007665.1 Aeoliscus strigatus
AGCTCCCTCCCCCCCCCCCCCCCATCTCTCTCTCCCTCCCAGTCTGTCAAATCAGCAAACCACCACTTATGTCTGCAAGATGTTCCAACATTCCCTCATGTGCTGTACGCAAACATGGGTCACAACATGAAGACACACATGAGCGGGTAAATGGCAGCGTAATGACTCTCCAGCCTCTTTCAGACCGTCATTTGAGGCCTCGATTGTCCAGACTAGTAATGCATCACTGCAATTTATTCCAGTCATTTGGCTCCTTTCATCACTTGATTTGCTGTTAGTGAGCCATGAGCCACACAAACAGGATTAATGTTTGAGTGTGTAAACGGCAGACAGACGACGAAAAGAGATGATCCGTTTATGTGTGTCTGGTTGCCTGTGCGTTGCGTGATAGCACCGTTGATTTGATATCCGAGGGTGTTCGTCGCGCGTCTTCTTGCGATTGTGTAAGCACAGAGGAAACTGACAGCAGAATATAATCGAATTATCGTCACTGACTAAATATTCAACCACAGCAGCTCAAGAGGCTGAGTTTTTTGTTGTTTTTTTTAATCAGCATTTGTCAGACAAAATCACAGCATTAAGGAGAAAGAGACGACAAAAAGTCAATGGTTAAAAATGACTGCTTGCTCCTCTCTTGCACGTGTCTCACTTGGGTTCTAATATTCAGCTGAAAAATATTGAATACAGATGTGGACAGATGTTTCAAGGCTTGTGCAAACCGGCGTTGGGCTAAAAAAAAAAAAATTACTCTTGGGGAAGAAAATTCCTCGTCCTTCACACAGTCCTGTGATGATTGTTAAGTGTATCCTTCAAAAGTAAGTAGAACTTCAAAAGACTTTCTTGCAGCGTATAAATCCCTCAATGAAACTCTGCAGCATCAGTAGTACCCCGCCGCATAGGGTTGTCATGGTGAAGAAAGCTGTCACATTAACGAATGACTTGAACACTCGGTGATGGTCACAAAGTTTGGGTAGATCAGATCAGTAGATAAGATCAGACAGGAGCAGTGTTTTCCTCTGCAGTGTGGCAGGACTCAAACACAGATAAATAGGAGACAGAGGAGCTCAGACATCCACAGGAGTCTGCAGAGGTTGGAAATCTGATTAGGACATCTCTTGCTAGAGGTGTTCCAGGCACTTCCAGCTGGTAGGACCCAGAACAAGCTGGAGGCTCGCAGGAACAACTCCACAATCTGTTTACGTTCCTTCCCTTTCTCCTTTTAGAATACAAGACTGTGAGCGTCTCACATCCAGTGCTTTGCCAGACATGACTGACAACTTCGGGTCGGGGTCATGCTCGTACCATTGTGGAAGAGAAGTTTTAATCCCGAGAGAGAGAGAGGAGGAGACAGGAGATGATGGACATTATCTGAGTTTGATTGTCAAAAAGGCCTGACTATGACAAGTCCAAAGTCAACTTACAGTAATCTGTCATTTCCCAACCTCTACTTCATGTTTACCAGTTAAATGAAAAGGTCTTGACCCAGCCGCCACGCTGAAAACAGTCAGAGACAAAACTGAGCAGCTCCCAAACTATTTGTGTTTGCGTTTCCTCAGGAGAGGTTTGACCTTTTGCACCGCCTGCTATTGAGTGTATTTTCTCATTTTGTTGATCTAAGATCATGGATCACACTGAAATATTGGGGAGGGGGGGGGGCCGAATCAACAAATTGTCAGTCTGTGCCTGAAAACGGGGTCGGTTGGCCATGTTTGTGAAACACGCCCCGTGTTTTCACACACTGGTGGCACATGCTACCGGTTTGTTGCGTTTTCAGAATAGATACACAAATTTATAGAAGTTATAGGATACATACATATATAGATAGAATAGATGTAGAATGTCACTAATGTGGGATAAGCAAGGTACCCCAAGAGATTTATGTCCCCACAACGTGAGGAGTACCTGAAACACACACACACACACACGGGCCACCGTATTGCACTTGTACTTGCCTCATAGGAGACGAAGAGAGCGAGCTGCTCTGCGGAGTCGCCATCCTGTCCAGTAACTGCTTACTTCACGTTAGCACCTGGAACACATGAAACACGAAGCTGGTTATGAAACGCTGTTCCTTATCCACCCGTTCAGCCCTGAAGTGCGAAGACGTCTCAGCACGCACACAGGACGAACATCAGGTGGACATCATGTCCTCCTGGCGGTGACGCTCGCTGCCGCCGCCGCCGCCGCAGCGTTATCCGCCACGGCATCTCCGTATTGATCTGCTTCTGTCCCAAGCATTCTATTCTTGTCTCAGCTTTTTTTTCCTCCTTTCAAGTAATTCAATTATCAATAAACCTACTCTGTTTTAAATAGCTGCGAGCCCCTGGTGTGCCAGTGGAATAATATTTCTTATCTTCTAATTTATTGGCTGGCGGCCAGCCAGCGACTCTCTTCTACTTTGAGCCTGAGCAAAAGGGGCCGGCGCTCTTAAGTGCCCGCAACTTTATTCCGCCGTTTTATTGATGTATCCCATTTAGATTAGTCCATTTTCAATCGGGAAAAGCCATGGATGCCCTCCTGCCTGAACCACAATCTAATCCTTTTAGTTGATGATATCCTGCAGCGGCGCGCTCACAGATTTCATGTTTACTGTGGCGCGTCATTAGCAGGTTGTTAAGAAGTGAGACTCCCGCTCACGCACGGCAACGGCCCGACCCACGTGTCCCAGGCGTGCGCGTAGGAGGGGGTGCTTACACACTGTGTTATCGATGGATATGCAATGAGGCACTCAGTTATTGTAATTAATTCTTGCTGTTACAGAGAACTGAGTGGTGCCTCAAAAAAGAAAATACAAAAAGAAATCAATGTGCCATAAACCCAACATTGGATTCACGTTGTATTTTAGGGGTTTCACATTGCAACAAACGTCTCCTCGATATTCTCCTTTAGATTCAAGTAGTAGTTCTAGTTTTAAACTTACAAACCAACTCACATAAACTGTCTAATTTTATTTTGTTGGACTGTGTCAGAATTCCTTCCGTGCTAGTGTTTCACTGTTTGCTTGGACTGATCATAAAATGAACAGTTGACATCATTGTTAGTGCGAATACTGAGCGTTGGATGGGAGCTAAAGTGAAGTGAGTGACTCAGAACAGATCGTCAGATGGATGAGGAGATACTCAAAGACAGAGAGCAGAAAGGGGGAGGAATACGATGCAAAGGAGTGTGTGTGTGTGTGGGGGGGTTAACTGCAGTCTTGGCATGGCTTCTTTCGGGGCCATTTTCAGAGAAAGTCTCACAGCAAATCTCAAATGACAGCGATACCGTGCCAGGATCCTGCGAGTCCGTGAGGGCTCCTTGTCGAACAAACAAAATAGCAGAGAAACAACTGAACGCGCGCTGACCGCCGGATTATTGTGACACATTCGTCTGATAGCTCCTTTAATTTAACACAGGGTCACACAGATCCAGCAGATTCCATTACATGCGCCTCAAGCTCTTTCCGGGGCTCTTCAGTGGATTATCATATAAATGGAGATGAGTTGTCCGATGTCTCCAATCAAGCAATTCCGTCCCAAGCACTTACTGGAGAGTGTGTGCCGCTAAGTGCCGCGTTAAGGACCGTCGTGCCGAAAGTGATCTGACATTGTGCCGTGTGTTCACAGACAATACCTGAGCGAGGGCAGCGGAGAGGTTTTTGTTGAAATGTTTACAGCAGACGGCAATTTCCGGATTACCCTGATCGTTGTGATGTTGTCGTACTTCATCGAGCGGTCGTTCCGAGCCAATGTTGTGAGTGACTGATGTCAAAAACATTACATAGACATGGAAACACATTTCACAGTACAGCAAGAAAACACACATTTGATTTAACCTGTTAAATATCAATATTATTAATAACAATATTATTATTATTGTATCAATTATTCAGGATTATTCTCAAATAATCGTATTATTTTGTCACTAACTTAATTTGCTATATATAAAATGAACCAGATGAACCAGAAAATATCTACATTTTTTTATCATGTACTAAAGTAGTTTGTGATTAATGAAGCCGTCAGTTCATCAACTCATAATATTCACAATTACACTGTATACAAATATTTCTAAATTGTCAATGTGATGATGATCTTGAGCTTATTGATCTATTTCGGAACTGAAGACAGAAAAAACGGCAACTTCTTAACAGCTAAAACCGTAGCCTCTAAACATTACTGAGGTTCATAGTTAAGCTAAAACTTTAAACCAGCATAATGTACCTTTGGGAGGCAAATATCTGTTGCCATGTCAACGGGGAGAGTATGTATGTATTTTGAAAGAATATAAGCATCACAGGCAGGTTACTGATTTGAGCCTGTTGTCCTTCCTGTGACTAAGAGCTCTGCTAAAATGCTAACTGCTGAGGTTTTCTTCCTTTTTCTCGTCTTCCTTCCTGCTACCTGACAATTCCAAATTCCAGTATTCTGAAACTTCACTCGGGTTTCCTTACTGACCCAGCACGACGGACACGTCCTTTAATAGGACTGCTGAGTTCTCCATTCCCTCTATAACAAGTCACTGTAGCAACAAATCTATTTTAACACTGGTGTTTTAAAGACGCAAACATCCAAATGTGTCTTTCCCCTAAACAAGCACTGTAGAATTCACAGTCTCCTGACGTGCTCCTGGATAATTTTCTTGCTGCGGTGGACATTTCTTTTCATGTCTGGGTTGAAACTCGAGTGGCCCGGTGGGTTTTCGACATTGAGTCGCTGAGGCGAACACGTCAGGGGTAGACAAGCTGAACAAAGGACACCTCTGTCTCGGCCCCGTGTCACATGGCGGGTAAAACAACAAGCACTCATTGGCTTGTGGAAGGAGTGTAAAGGAAATGACCCGGGTTGAACACAGTCACTGCAGGACTTGTGTTGTGTTCCTCGCACGTGACCAGAGGAGGATAGAAATGTCGGAATGTGAAGACGAACTGTTGCATTGCGAGAGCAGATGGCAGGTGTGAAACAGACAATCATGTAACGGCCGTGTGTCATGAAAGTAAAATATGGTATTGTAGTGAATTAGCTCTGACTGTCTACACACGGACATTCAATTGAATGAGAGAGTGTTTGTTGCAGATCATGAGAGCCAGCTCTTGTCTGCCTGAATACACGGTTCTGAGGTCACTTCAGATCCGAAAACAGGAAACGGACTACAACGTAGACTGTTGTGGGTAAACGCATCCTAAACGAAGGCACATGGAGACCAATGGAAATAAAAAAAAAACAGGCTCACGGTCGGTGGCGGAGGTTGAGAAATGAATGGAAATAAGGGTCAGGTTCGCA
Organism: Aeoliscus strigatus; assembly: GCA_901007665.1. Classification (NCBI taxonomy): domain Eukaryota; kingdom Metazoa; phylum Chordata; class Actinopteri; order Syngnathiformes; family Centriscidae; genus Aeoliscus; species Aeoliscus strigatus. Next base: position 32,953 of record CAAKHB010001498.1, read on the forward strand.
CGAGTGGTCGTATCCACACACAAAAACAATGACAATTTTAAGTAATTGGCTGAAATATGGATCTGGCTCTGTACAGTGGAGCAGATGCTGCACGAAGGTGTAAAAACAGGGATCTTTGGCTGCCGATACATTCATGCTAACATGCTTTGTAATGTCCAACAGTTACTCTCGGTTCCCCTACCTATAGCCATTGACTTCAAAAGGAAGGTTGGTACATGTACCCACCACTTATTAATGACAATATGAAAGTATGTTGAGGATATCGGAGCAACAGAGCAAATGGGATTACCGTAATAACAGCAACATAGCTGTCAACCAGCTCAACTTTCAGGAACCGATCTCTACATTTTATTCTCCTCGCCGTTGGATGTTTCCTCCTTCTCCTAGTTCCTCCGACTTCTCAGCTTTCAGTGACACTTTGACACTTTCCGATGTCGCAAATAGTCAAATAATCACGGCACCCCAAAGTATTGAATGTAGGACCAAGGATACCGTCGTGTTCAAGTGTTAAAGAAGAAAATGACCGACGGATGAATTGACGATGAAAATAAGTCATTTGACGGCGGAGGAGCTGCACCATCAGGGACTCACGTGGAGAAAGAGGCTGTGTGCAGGCAAACTGATGTCGTTTGGAGCATCACATCATGATTTCATTGTCCACTGACCTCACCGTCTGTGCTGCTCACGACTCCAGAGTCAGAGTGTGTAGAAATAATTTTCCAGTGCTTTTTATGTTCTGTGGTAAAAGGAGAATGTCTCTCGCCGATTCTGAGGAAAAACCACCAACGTGAATACAAAAACAAAATAACCACAGCGGGAGATGAAGAAAACAGAAGAAATGGAACAATGAGGGAAAATGAGCCACTCACCATTCGAGAGGCCAAAACCAGCTTGAATCAGTGAGATGGTGTTGAGGACGCCGAGAACACGGCAGCGTTCTCCATGTCTGAGATCCTTGTTTCAGGAGTGACTCATTGTAAACAGCTCTGTTTGGATTTATTTCGCAATAGAAACGTGTTCTTCTTCTCCTGCTGCCCTTAACTTACATTTATCTTGTCTCTCTGGCCTTTTGGCCTGCAAATACACCGTCCTATCATTGAGCGGAAGAAGGTGGAAGGAGAAGGCAGAGCAGAGCTGGATGGGTGCAACATGGGTGGTGGGTTCAGGAATGAAGCTGGTTGGAGGCTGTGCTGCTGAGCCGTGGACCAGACATTCCCATCCCACACACAGGAGGCTGGCTCAATGTGGGCCATTGTCGTGAGATACACACACACAGTAGTGGAGATAACAACGAGTGTGACCTGTGGGTCTCCATGAAGCTCATTCCGGAACATTCAGACCTCTCAGACCCTTTTTAGATGTGAGAGTTTTACACTGTGTCCGTACTCTGACTGCCTCCAGGTGATTCTGTTTCCCCCCACCCAAAATCCCGATGTCACAAAATTTCATCCAGAAATCCCATTTACAAAATTAAAAAAAAAAAAAAAAAAATCAAATTGGAATCCGATTCACTTGCAATCAGTCAGGCTGATGTAGAATGGACATATCTACTAACCTGACAAGTTTCGAGAGGATCGGACCCGGATTATGGATTTGTCAGTCAGTCAAAGTTCCAAATCTTTACCTTGGGTTAATTTCATGGTCCAAAACCCCAAATCATGACGGTCAGTCACCAATCTGCTCTGCTTGGCGGAGGTCTGCGCAGTGCGTTTTCAGTTCTTTATGTACTTAGCACTCTGCACACTTTGGATCTTTGGTATATTTGACATATACTGTCTACAGACAGTATATGAACTGTCTGTAGAGTATACGCACAGATGCTCTGGCACAATTGGCACAAGTTCCTAATGGAATAATAAAGTTGTTTGAATTGAATTAGTGTCTCAGCTGCATTCTGTCTCAACAGCCCATCCTGTCAATCACTCCTCAGAAAATCAGCGTGCTGACGTGACAGAGTTGGGCTCAGACACAACAGTCCTCCATATCTCACTGGGTCTAAATGCAGCACATTCCTCTGATAACATTAGCCTGGACCTATTTTTAAATTTGGGTCATGTCCTCCGAGTCTGTTCTGTCCTTCTGACCTCCGTCCTGATGTTTCAGTAGCTGTATCAGACAGTCATCAAAAATCACTCGATCGGATATCGGAGAACTTGGACTATGGTTTTTGAATTATTTCAATTCGACCCGTCTGCATTCTCTAGGTTCATGTTGTTCAGCTGATCTTTCTCAACAATCCCTCAGTATATTCTGACAGTCAAACAAAGTTGGAATCTCCTCTGACTCCAGAGTCTCCTCATGTTTGTTTCTGGTGCCGAGGAAGACAACCTCTACAATGTTGACTGCACCATCGTGGTGGTGTCATTTGACTTTAATGGCATGACTTCAGCTGAGGCTAATGATAGAACCCTAGTGTGTCTGTCCTGACGTGTCTCAGGCTGATGCTGACACACACACACACATCCTGATGTCAGGAATATGATGCGGAGGAGGGGAGAAAGTGGAAGCCCAGATGTCGCTTCACTACAGAATGTGGCTGCACAGAGTTCTCAGGAAGGTGACAAGGAAACGACAAGTGGGGAAACATGAGTAAAATGCAGGATTGTACAAACTCCAGCATGTAAAAGTTCAGATCAGGAGGAAATTGGTGTTGTTAAAATTCATACATACACCCACTTTTCATCAAGATTCATTCACTTTTTTCATGATAATATGAAACTATGACAACAATAGCGCAGTCATCAGTCTGTTTTTTTCAGAAAAAACATCCCTCAATGTCAAATAACAATCGTCTACTTAATACAGATGCATCCGCAGCAGGCTGTGACGTTATGTCGCCTGTAAAATCTTGGAAAATCAATATGTAGGAAAAAACTCCCGCACAAAGGTGGAAGATGGGGGTCGTTGGACCGTATAACAGCGGACACTGAAGACGAGACCCACTGAGACCCAACGACCATAGACTGAAGCTCATCTCAACTCGTTACGCAGAGCCAAAAGTTCTAACTCGAGTATTAGAGTGTATCTTACACTTTAACACCCAGGGTATCATTGCATTCATGCCAGCATACTTTGGAGTACCGATTATTTGAAAACTATTTCAGACAGAAAGTGTCACTCTGTTCCTCTACCTGGCATGAAGACGGGAGCTCGGAGAAGGAGAAAACCTGGTTCCTGAAAGTGGAGAACAGCCACATTGCTGTCATTACGGTAATGACTTGCCGCCTTCTGACGAACAAACACAACAAATGGGATTACCGTCATGACAGCTACGTGGCTGTTCTCCACTTTCAGGGACTGATCGATGTTTTCTCCTTCTTCACACCAGGTAGAGGAACAGAGTGACACGTTCAGCTTTCAGGAACCGTTGGACATTTTCTGATAGCGCATGTAGTCATGTAATTACGGTAGTCTAAAGTTCTTGGTACTTTTGTAGCCCCGGGGATACCATCTGTGTTAAAGGGTTAACTGAGCTCTTCAAATACATGCAGGGAAAGTTTTTGTATCTACATCACACATACACATGCAGTCTACAGGAGGAAACTTTGACCAGTTTTGGTGCTTTCATCCCTCAAATGCCCTCTGAAGCGTCTCGATGGAGAGGATATGAAACGTCCAGAGTCCTTGTAAGGCAGCGGACTGGACAGTCTATTTCGGTCTCATTGCATTCTTTCCTTTGGCATTATAATATGAATGTAAAATGTCCTGGCCTTCTGTGGGCAACCTGTGTCAGTCACAGACTGACCGGATCAGACCGGTTTAAGGTTAATGCAGGCTGAAGGCCACACTCTGTCAGCCTTACAGTCTGAGGCCATGTCCACACGAGACGCTTTGTCGTGTTAACGCACATTATGCACCGTTTGCACCGTTTGCACCACTTGTCCAAATGTAAACGCACTCTTTTGAAACTTGGTCTCAGGGTGAAAACATTTCAATACGTTGCCCTCAGCTTTGTTTCTGGACGGTGAATCTGCATACTGTCCATGCAGTTTGACCTCCTCCCCATGTCTTGTAACAACAATAACAACATCAACAACAACGTCGGGGTAAATGCTTTGCTGCAGAAGTGGGTCTCATTCATAAAAACATAAGCAGAACGAATTTGTGTGTAAACTGTTTGTAGACGGAAATTGACTTCCTTCTCCTCATTCGTCAGTATTTTAGTAGCGCCGATCTTGCTGATCACTATGCTGATCACTAATGGAAATTACTGTTTTCATTCATATTGTGATCTGTTTTGTACAATACACAGATGCGAAACACGTCACATAAACATGACAAAAGATTAAAAATTTAACACATTTAGCTAAATTACTTGGACAGTTGCTAGTTTTAAGGTCAGGATTAGGCTCATGATTGTGAATTATCTGAAGTATTGCGATACTGTGCGTAGGTTTTTAGTAGAGAAGGCTTTTATGTGTAAACTTACACTCAAATCTACTCACGTTTCTTGAATGACGCAGTAACAGTCAGCCTGTTAGGTTTAAAGCCGTGAGCGTTTTTACTTCTGCTTCTGTCTGTGTAGCTTTCGCTGCTATTTTTCCTGTTATCAGGTTTTTTACTCTAAGCGATAGCGATTGAAAGTGAGTTGATCTCGTTACTGCAGTAACTCAGACAGAATCTGCATTGTTTCCCACTTACTTTTATTTTATTTTTTTTTCAAAAATTGCACTTTGGACAGTTCTATTGGCTCAGCAGATATGGAAGTGCTGCTCCACCATCTGTTCTCTGTTTTTGGTGAATTTCACTGCCACCTACAGGCCTGGAGTACAAACTACAGCCCGTAGAGTCATTTACAAATGGATCCATTTGGATGCAGATATTCTTGTAAGACAGAGAAACATTGTTTTGGTATGTGCAAACATGGCCTTAGAGAAATATAGTGGCACAGACTCCCTGCGAACACACACCACCCGAAGCCCAAGGTCGCTAGTTCAAGTGCACACACACACACACACACACACACACACACACACACACACACACACACACACACACCTTTAAATG
>CAAKHB010001499.1:0-17039 GCA_901007665.1 Aeoliscus strigatus
CCACACACACACACACACACACACACACACACACACCCGACCATCCTCGGCCAAGTCTCCAAAAGAAGAAAACAAGACCTGTGACTGGTGACTATTCTGTCCTTAGGTTACGATGAAGTAATAGTAATAGTAATAGTAATAATACTAATTCAGTTGTGTATTGGTCTCATCCCACCCAATATTCCATCATATGCAGATTACTGGTCAATTCTTGCCGTACTTATATTGCACTACGATATTAAATATGCAATTGTCCACAAGCCTGAAATATGTTAAAAGTTACTGGATGGAACGGATGGACGAGGGGACGATGAGTCCCAGTGACCGGAGCCTTCCTGCAGACATTAGCAGAGTCTGGACTGAGCTCAGGTTCAGACGGAAGAAAGATGGACGTTCATACCGAGAAAGAACTGTGACACGTCTCTGTGAAGGTGGCAGAGGTGAGGGACGGCTCACGGAAGTGGTGTTTCAGGTGTGTGTGTGTGTGTGTGTGTGTGTGTGTGTGTGTGTGTCACACACTGGTGGGGTTTGAGTTCTTGTTGGGAGGGGGACATTCACACTCACAGTCACACCTACAGGGGGGTTGACAGTGGAGGGGGGAGGAGGACGGCGTACCTGGAGAGAACCCACACAGACACGGGGGGAGCATGGAAACTCCACATAGAGAGAACCACGAATCGGACCTGGGACCTTCTTGCTACCACTGGTCCACTGTGTCGCCCCAGTGTGCTAAATGACATATAAATAATGACTCATATTAATAATAATTTCTTTTGTGTTTTGTGGTCAGCGACTCCATATTCCTTGAATTGCACCCCCCCTCCCCACCAGGAACAAATAGTTTTTGTGTATGTTTGTTTTTTCAGTTGATTTGACCTGACCTGAGTTTGCGTCGGAGCGACGTTCACTGCCGTGTCTGATTCCGTGGAGTCTGAGGAGTTTGGAGCGAAGGAAAACTTTCAAGCGTTTGAATTGTGTCTGTCCGCAGGCACAGTCCCAGTGCAGCAGACTGTTGTGTTACAACGTTTCGGGCGGTGTTCCTTGTGTCTGACTTCAGTCCATCACCCCAATCCATGACCTCCACCATCCTATTTTACTGTCCCATATATACAAGCTGTTGACATGGAGGTAAGCCCCCCAAAAACAGGTCATTGACATTTCAGTGCCAGTCTACAAGATTGTCTGTGAGTTTGTTTGGTCGGCGTGTCGCACCGATGTCATCGACCCGTCAGCCAGGGACTCTGAGCTGTGTCCGCTCAGGTGTCCCACGCGCCATGACTGACCGCCGCCCCCGACGAGACCTACCAGTGACCTCTGGTGGAGTCGCTTGACCTTCTCCGTGAGGATTTGTCTCCAGTGTGGTGTGTGAAAACCCTCTCAGCCTTCGTCTTCATACGATGGCCCCCCAGTCGTACAACAAATGTCCACCCTGGATCTCAGCGGTTTTGCTCGTGCTGTGTTCATACCGAATGTGATTTTGTTACAATTCAAAATTGTGACACACAAAAATACTTGGGGAGACAAAACTGCGTGTAGCTGTGTGAAAGCCCCCGACTTCCTCTTGTTGGACCCCCGGAGGGGGTTCCGTGAAAATCCTGGGTTTTGTTCCTGAAATGAAGGAAAATTGCAGATGTTTTGTCTATTTTCACAGACGCTGACAGAAATAAAAACTCCATTTGTTGGAATTCAGTTTATCAGTAACTCTGAAATAAAGGATGAACTCAGGATTTTCATTCAACCTGCTTTGTGGGAGGGGCCCCTGGTGTCACAGCCGATGGACTCAGCAGAAGAAAGAACAAAGTCCAGAGTCACTTCTTTGTCAAAGACCAAACTAGAGAGAACTTTGAGGAAAGTCCCTCGGTCTTTACCGGTGACCACATGTAGCGCTAGCATCCGCATGTTAGCGCTGGAGCATTAGCGCAACTGCTAGCTTAGCCAGTACAGTAAGATAGACCGATAGGCCATACCTGTAGAGGAAACACACACACGACTAGAAAATCACAAACGACAAACGAGAACAACCTAAGCGTCCAACATTGGAGTTGGAACTCGGTCTGGGCTGAGACGGATGGACGCATTAATCCTTTACTCGTCCACCTCGTCTTAACTCCTTTGGTAACGAGGATGAATGCATTCTCCCTTTTCTCACTTCTCATCTCTGTGCTTTTCTAGCAGAATTACATTTGCAGTTTCAGGTGAAATAACAACACAATCCAGCAGTTCTACCAATAGAACCCTGCACACTTGACCTTTACTGAAAGCCCTTAGAAAACCAGTCAATGCAGACCACACATTGACCTATGTAACCTGTTGACCCAATGACATCATTGACCTTCTTCTGAAGACCCGTTATCCCACAGAGTGGACTCTTCTCCCGTGACGTTCACGTGACTCATGTGGGGAAAAAAACCCACCCAGCAGCCTGTCAGATGTACAGTGGTTCCATTCCATTGCTTTCAGAATGGACAAACACTGGAGTACAATTACATGTGTAATTAGCTGCTGCAGTTTGCACACCATCTGACACATGCAAACCTTCCGGCAGACACACACACACACACACACACACACACACACACAGCAGAGAATCTAAGAATTGATTGATGGCTTACAGGTCTGCTGTGCTAAGCTTCAAATATTCATCATATACTCTTGTGGTCTCTCATCTGCTGCCACATGTTCATCGACTCATTGCCCCTGCTGTCATTTGTCTGTGTGTGTGTGTGTGTGTGTGTGTGTGTGTGTGTGTGTGCTGGTGCCAACATCTGTCATGATCCTACGGGCATTGAAGACGAGGTCAAAGTGGCTGCACCACCGCTGTGTGACAGTGTTTACTGTCTTTTAAAGGGCAATTTCATCTAAAACTCCAGTTTGCTTCATACCATCAATGCATCAGCTACATCCATGACGTAAAGAAATAATCCAAAGAAGGGACAACCACATTGTCTCCAACCTAATTGAATTTCACGGCAGACCACTTAGATGGTATCAGTGCACGTCATGTATCATTGCTCTTCTTCCTTTTCACTGACTGCTGAACGTCATCATGTATTCCACTGCTGGCGTTTCCTTGTAGACAGGCAGTAACAGACCGTTTTTTTTTTTTTTGCTCCACACTGATTCATGGATTTATGTGTGGCACTGCTAAGCCAACTTCGTGACCTCTTTCAACGACACCATGATGTGTAACTGCTCCAGTGCGCCGGTGTGCACACGTGCGTGCATGTACGTGCACATGCTGCCCTCACGTATTTGGTATTCAGCTTTAGGGACTCCACGCTGCTTGCACCCTGTAGGTCCAACATCTGCTCGCTGCTGGTGGCCGACGTCGTGGCTCATACTACACACTCACCAGCCCACTTACTTCATCGTCCATTTATTCACACCGCTGCACTTCTTCCCTTTAATACCAACTCTCCCCTTATGTGTTTTATCCATCCATGTCCCTCATGCTCTTGTACCTTCTTCTTTTATGAGCTCCTAAACTGTACCGAGACACATTTTCTTCTAATGAAGCCACAGAGCAAAAGAGATTAGGAAATGGCTCCACTGAAAGAGGTGGGTGACCCCAAACACGGGCGTAATAAGACGCTTTAGATGAGCTTTGAAGTTCTCCATGAATATCTGGAGATGTCTACATTCAAAGATGTTTAAATATAGCTGTTTAAATGTAGTGAAAGCAGTTTGGAACATAATTTGGATTTATTAATTACAAATTACAATTGTTCCATATCAGCAAGAAAACATGCATGTCCACTTGCTGTGGGTGAGACAGCAGAGACAGTTCATAAAAGTCCAAAAATGTCCAGCGCTATTGAAAATCCAGGGTTTTGAGCCAAAGTCAATCAAACTAATATTCCCGTGTCCATCTGGCCACCGATGAACTGAACGTTCTGTCATTCCGTATCTGAATGAAACACATTGCTCAGTCCAACAACATGTGAATAATAAAAAAAATATGTATTTATTCAATTTATCTGAACTCTCTTTTCTTTGGCATTATGTTTTCTGGTCATTGCTTGTCGTTGCTGAACTGCAGCAACATATTCACATTTTCTAAAAACCATCTGGCAAACACATGGAGCAGTAAAATATGCATGAGATTTAAAAAAAAGAAATTTGGGCCACATGCAGGCAGAAGTTTAATATAACTTCAGATATCAGCATTTTTAGACTAGAAAAGTCCCATATTAGTTTTCGTCGAGCATCAGCTGAGGGGGGGCAGACACCTCAGTCAGTGCAAACTAACTCTAGCTTTGCCTAACAGGGATGTGACTTATTTTATTCAAACTTTACTTTATTTGTGTTTGTTTTCTTCTTATGTCATGTATAACAACAGAAGGGACAGATTACATAAGTATTCATAATTATCCATACTGCTGCTCCTTGTCATTCAAAATCTGGGACCTTCTCCTGTGGTCATTTGGACAGAATAAGATCAAATTCTAAGTTTCAGTTTCTATCCTCATGATATTGTCTTAGTGGCAGTCGAAAACAAAAGCATTTCTCAAACTGATTATTTTGATTATTATTTCTTTCCAACACATTTATCATGATAGAGACCTATTAAATATAAAACAACTCATTCCGGGACAGTTTTACTTTCTTGTGTTGCCAACTACAGTGACATGCTCTTGTGCAGCAGTGATGTACTGTGGAAGTGCTGCTGCCGGGGATCATGGTCTGTGATCAACTATAGCGTTCAAGCTACAAAAGTAAGTGCAGTACACACACACACACACACACACACACACAAGATCTGAAGGCTGTTTGTAGCTGCTCCAAATGGCCAGAATCAAAAGCGACGGGAACGACAGAAGACTTGTTCATTGGGATGATGCAGCATTCGTGCTGTCTTACCCCCCCGACTGCATGAGAAGTGGAAGGGATTCTGTGCACTGAAGGATCTTTCCATAGAACGTCCACACACCTTACTGACTTTCGTTGCAGGCGTGATTGTCGTAGTTACTTGCTTGTTTGACGAGGACCGAGGATGAAGCGCAGTGATATATTTACTGTATTTTCAACATGTCCTTCAACACTAATGACTGAATACATCGATTGTTTCATCCCTCAAATACCATGTAGCGCCCCCTATCTGTGCTGGAGATACAGCAGAGATGGTTTTCTTCTGAATGCATTGTGGGTTTTGTGTTGGATGATGCTCAGTGATGCCTGAAAAGTCAATGATGGAACAGTCTGGGTCTAACCCTAATCCTAACCCCCTAACCATAACCCCAACCCTCTAACCTAACCCCTACCCCCTGATCCAAACTCCAACACACCAACCCTCTAACCTAACCCTAACACCAACCCTTACCCCCAATCCAACCCCAACCATAACCATAGCCTAACCATAACCCCATCTCCTGAACATGACCCTAGCCCCAACCCTTATCCCCTAACCCTAACCCCAACCCTCTAACCATAATCCAAAGCCCAACCCCCTAACCTAACCTTACCCACCTAAGATAACTCCCTAAGCCCTAAGAGGAGAGGACAGTCTTAGTTTTATTGGTCTCCTCAGACTCTTTTCACACAAATGGCACATTGGAGAGGAGATGATGGAAGCAGGCCCAGTCATCATAAACTTAAAATTGTTCTCCAGCATGTTTGAACTTTCATCTGTCAAAGAGAAAAGCTGCATTAACTACCATCAAAAAGTATTTTTTACCTGATCAGATGGACATCGACCCCTGAATAAGGCACTGACCACCAAATTCCTCTGAATGCATCTCTTCGTATAATGTGTGTATGTGTATTTGTACAAGTATCCTATTTTTCTATGTAATAATCAGTCCGCATGAACAGATTCTCTCTCTCTCTCTCACACACACATGAACACACACAGAGGAAGTTTAATAAAAGCACTGCCTTCGCTGCCATTTTGATTTCAGAGTTATTGCCCTTCCTCAAAGCACACACTTTATTAACAGTGCTATATCTACAGCTCTGTACATCTATATCTGTATACGTCCCCTTCGTTCCACCAAAAACACAGATTTTGTCCCCACTGTGTCTCTGCACTGTCTTTGTTCCAAGAAATAAGAGCTGATGTACACTGTAGGTGGTCTGGCACACATCTGCAGTCATATACTTCTGGGAAGCTGCAGGGGAATATTTACAGCGTCTCTGGATTTGCTGGTCTGCAGAGAGAAGTGTCACGAATGCTAAAATGTGTTTTAGGTTCCTCCGGAATCAGCATCAAGAACATGGATTAATATATATATATATATCCATATACATGGAAGATGATTATATGATTATATTATATTCTATATTCCATATAGTCTAAAAAATAAGTGAAAACACCACCAGCAATAATCTTCTCATTATTATTATTATTGTTGTTGTTGTTGTTGTTGTTGTTGTTGTTTCAGGACGACTGTACTCAGGATCGTCATCGATCGAACCTCCTTTCGGGAACGAGCCCCAGGTTAGATGCTACTCTACATTTCGTTGTGTAAGTACCTGACACTTTGTACAATGACCACAAGGTTGAATTGAGGAGCTGAAAGAAGGACTTAAAACTAAAGCTTTGTTCCACGTCAAGCCAGTCAGAACGTTTCACTGCACCACCGACTGCCAACTGGAATTTACAAAAATCAACATAATCCAGACCTAGTTGTGCATTAGTGTGTGTGTGTGTTCAATCATGTATTAAGTGGGATTCACCGAGTGTTGCTCCCGCTGACAAATCCCCCACGGTGACAGTTGTCTTTTTTTCAACACCGTCTCCTCCTGAGTACAAACACACAGAGTGAAATGCACTCAAACACAAACACACTCACACAGATACAGTAGCTGACTCACTGAGCTGCCCCCACTCCACTTCCTGATACACCTGCTCTCTTTACACCAGTTTACTCACACTTTGAACCACTCTTCTCTTTCCTCCCGAAGATGAAATGTTTACATGTACGAGTGTACTGTGTGACGTACGTGACCGTTCCCTCCCTCCATTTCGTTTCCGTCCTCTCTTCGAGCGCGGAGACTTTCTCCTCCCAGAACAGTTAGTCCTACTTTGCCCACTGAGGATCTCTGTAGAGTTTCTTTGAAAATGTGCACAGATGTGTGTGTGGATGTAAAGCGAGGAGCCAATGTGCTTCTGTGTGTGTGTGTGAAAGCAGTCAGGACTTGTGTCCACTGGGAATCGGGCCGAGGACGCCGAAGCAACACTCGCCTTTAGATTGTTAAAAAAAAAAAAGAAGCTTCTTGGCAATTGTGGTTTTACGTTTTCTTCGTTTTCTTCAAGGCCTGTGATTGTGATAGGCTCCAGTCCATCCCGACTCCATCCTCTGGCTCTGGGTGGAGGGGGGCGGCTGAAGGAAAAAACAAGGAGGAGAAGTGTCAACAAATGAAGAGATGGAACAGGGATGGTGGTACATGATCTGACGTTAAATCCTAAAAAAAGCATCAACTATAAGTAATCAACATATATTATTGTGACTCGACAATCACAGCCCGTCCTTAAAGGGCGACGGCTAAAAATTGCTTCATGTGTGAAACGGGCAACAGGCTTGGTGCAAATGATTGGACGGTAATTGTGAATAATCTTCAAAAGTTCTAAACAAGTAAATAAAACACACAGGAGGCAATTCCAAGGCACACTGAACATCAGGAAGCAGCCCGATTCCAGAAGACACCCATCATTGATTAATATTTAAAACATGATGAAGAGGCACCGCTTCCATCACCGAGTCCAAACTGGAGCATCGAGTATCAATAATACACATGTCCTGTCTGAAATGGTTTGACAATGAGTCTAAATCATTTCAAATTCAGATTAAATAAATGATAATACACCCAGGAGGAAAGTCCAAGGCACGCTGAACAACCTGAAGAAAAAAAAAAGATGACGGACGACAACTAGTGAGCGCAATGAATAAGTCCAAATCAACAGAAACCTCCTTCTGCTGACAGTTGACAAGTTGACAAACAAAAGTCCTGCGTTATGGCTCCAAAGAGAACTGTCAGGAGTCCATCTGGAACCGGTGTCATCTGACGTCATCCCCTCACTCTGCTGTCTGTCAAGAACAGGCCACGCCTCCAAAGTCTGTAAGCACACCCGATGATGGTAAAACAACGGTCTGCTCCTGATGGAATGACAACCTGCTGTTCGCTCTGCAGCCGGCTGAGATCACTTTGTGTCGCACGCACACACACACACACACACACACACACACACACAAACTCTGCTTTGTGTCAGAGCCGCTGCCCGCGTCGACGCCGTCTGTCACAACGGATCTACAGTCGAATGACAGGAAGTTGGCAGGAGGTTTTGTGTGTACAGGTGAACACACTGTGTTGTAAAACGCAGGGCTCCAGTCTATAAGGATCAAGTCAGTCATCGCTGTCATTGGCTGGAGCTGTCTTTGTGTCAGCCGGCGGTTGTGAAGGATGGACAAACGAAAACACCAGAGAACATGGCTGACTATCTTCTCTACCCACAGAGTGACATGAGTACGGCCACATCCAGACATCTGGTTATTCTAAACTCCATCTTTATTAGATGAGGTAGATACAAAGACCGATAGAAAGAACATTAAGAGAGGACGTTATTACACCTGAGACACCGACCGTGGACATTATATCAGCAGTGTGAAGTCATAGACACCAACTCTGCTCAGTAATTCTTTCCGGCTTTAATCATCCACTGTTCTCCCCAGGAAAGCAGAAACTTCCTTCGAGCAGCTGTTGGCCATCAAATCAACAATGGCAGCAGTTCATTGGGTAAATGTCACTGCATGAAATCTGTTCTGTGGTTGGTCTTTATTGCATCATCCTTTTATTGTTGTCTTATTTTATTTCTTCCACTTTCATTGTACAATCTGCTGTATCATGACAATTAACGACGTCTAACTTGACTGTTTAACGCTCACATTCGTCATGGGAAAGCGGACTTGCTCGATCACTAGTTTAGATTGGTTTAGATGGGAACCGGAAGGATTTGTTTCTGTGCTGATTTCCTGTTGAAGATTTTTCCATCAAAAAGTCGTCAAGCTTTTTCAGAACTTTTCCATTAAACAGTTCCAGCTCTACTCGGCATGTTTTTAACTTCCTGTGAAAGTCCAGACTATCACAAAAAGCTTTCAAACAGCAAAAGTCCGAACTGTGGTTCAGTTTGGAGACCAACTCTTTTGAGTGGACCAACATTATGGTTCTTTGGTCCGGAGGAGTTTTCACATCTACAAATTTGGTTCGGCTCAAATGGAAACGTCCAAAAGTCAGTAGCAAACAAGGTCTGTGTGAAACCCCCCTGACACTACTTGGTTTTGGTGCCTGGCCCGTTTTCCGTTTCAATGCAGTATCTGGAGAACTTTGAGCCAATGTTACAGATGGATGTTCTCATCGGCTACCAGACACAGAAACGTCTGTAGGTCCTTGTCAAACCCACAGTCACTGATTCAGTCGCACATCAGTCGTCATAAATGATGAAAGGAATAAACAACGTCAGTAACATCTGTTAACATTTGTCGTAATATCGCAGTAATATCCAATTTTAGAATTTTGAATTTTGAATTGTAGAATTTAACAATTTTACAATTTTACAATTTTGAATTTAAATTCAAATATGGCAGTTCAGTATCATGTTGACGGTAACGCATGTTGTCTCTCTACAACCAATCAGTGGCCGACAGTCTGTAGACGTCACTTCAGCTCAGCTGGCTCGGAGCTTCACTGGAGCAGGTACCAAAGAGAGCAGCAGCTAGCGCGTCCTGTCCCCAATGGAAAAGGAAAAAAAAAGTCGAGCCGAGTGGTGCTTCAGCTGTAAAGTGGAAACGTGACACCTACTGTCCCAGTTTCTGCCTCCATCCGAGTTCTTGTCTGCTCAGCCTTTGCTGGATTCTGCTGGTGCTGAGTCGCCCCAGTGACAGTGGGTTATCCTCTGGGGGTTCAGCTGAGGGTTGGTTTTATTCTTCAGCCCTCTTCCCAGTGTCCTGGTCTCTCTGTGGTGATCACTCCTGGTTCATCCCGAGCCAACAGACTGCTGATCCATGACGTGTCCTGACACACAGTCATTACAAACTGTTACAGTCATTACAAACTGTTGTCTATTAGGGCTGAAATCTGCATGTGACACAAACCACCCTTATAAACAACGTGTATCAAGAACTCAAACAGAAAAAAATACACAATAATAATCATCCAGCAGTGGCGGGATTTGTATAAATTGTATATGAGACTCTTCTGTTTTTAATTTTGATCAACACCATCCTCGGTCCTTAAAAATAGCTGCAAGACTGACGGAGAAATATTATTTTTGGTTTCTTTATCTATTGTCATTCACCAGCTCTCGACCACCTCCTTGATATCCGTTCTTAACCGTGGATTCTTGCCCTGTCAGTCAAGCTCACATGATAAACAATCACGTCAATCTATATGGGACTGGCTGGAGATCTGTCTCAATCCCCTAAACCTAGACACACACACACACACACACACACACACACACGCACACCACACATCCACACTCTGATGAATTACCTATGCGAGATGTTTGGGCCGCTTGTTCATCCCTTCAAACTGCTGCAGAATAAAGAAACGGCTCCCCCAACATCTCTGCCCCTGACCTTCAGTGTTATTAAGGAGCCTTCTTTATTCCTGACACTCACACTCAGCTCTTCCCAGAAGAAAGCAATTCATCCATTTTCCAATAACTTACCACCCTGGGCAATTATGTCTGTTTTTCTGCCACATCTCTGCTTCTCAATAAAGTTCTCATAAATGGGGAGATCAAAGATGGGAATCAAGGAAGTGGATCTGAAAAAAAATTGCTTGGTGAGTGAGGAAATGAAACGGTGTGTGTGTGTGTGTTTAAAAGGGAGAGATGGTTGCCTGAGCAGATGTGTAAAGATAGAGAAAGTGAAAGTGTATATGAAAAACAAGAAGCTAGTTTAGAGGCTTTGAATGGGTTCAGCACCTCAGTACATCTCGCACCTCGACGTGCCTTCGAGGTCACTGAGGTCAGCTGCGTCTGGCTGTCCCCACAACCAGGCACACGAGCAGAGGCGACCCCATGTCAGGTCGGCCCCCACCCTGGAAAATCTCATCTCAAACCCGTTTTTACTTCTTGGCTTTCAGTTGAGTTTGAGAAGTGTGAGGTCTCCGTTTGTCTTTTAGAGATCTTCTTCTTCTAGTCTAGGAGGTTCAGTGTTGTGAGTTTTACTGTGAGTTTGTTTAAAATGTGCTGTGGAAATGAAGGATCTTTTCACACCTTGTTGATTTGTTGACACGGTCCCTTTCTCATCACAGTGTGTTTGTTCACCAATTCAAAATCATCACTCAGTGGATCGCTGATGAATTCATTTCGTTCTTACAAACACACATGTATCTTGTCTCAGTTAGCATGCCGTTAGCATTTCCTGAGCTTTCGTTTAGGACTACGTTATCCGTCAGCCAGCCTTCAGTAAGAATTCTGTCGTTCCTCTAGAGACACCCACCCACCCAGCGCTCCCGACCCTACACCGTAAATATGGCGTCAGGTTGCCGAAGAAGCATAAATCCAGTTTTAAAAGAAAAGGTCTGTCTCTTCACATGTTGATGCTCCGTGTCTCTCTGACATCGACCTGCCTTGTTTACAGTTGGATCTCTCCAAACACACTAATAATACCCTCAGATGGATGTATCACAGCCACCTACACCACACAGCCAGGCTCCGCCAGGCAGCACGAGATGGGGAGAACAGCGTTTGTGCTGTTAACAGGCGAGAGGAAGAGGAAAGGGCAGAGACAAAGACTTATAACTTCTAGTTTGTAGCTCTATGAACCGAAACATTGCTCCCAATAAAGGTTTTCTAGCTCCCAGTGAGGGAGACGGCGCGCTGGAGCTTTGTCCCGACGACTGTCAGCCTGACAGTCTACAGGTGTCCCACAGCTGTTCCACCTTGTTCCACTAGTGATTATATGAAAAGCTGAGGTACAAACACTCTGCTGCTGTGGTTGCTCTCTCACACACCAAACACCCAAACACTCCCACGAGTTGATTTTTTCTACAGCAGCTCTGCCAGCTTTGCCTTTTTGATTTGGGTGTAATTTTCCAAACTGCTTGCATTTGCTTCTGCTTAATTGCATTCTGAAAATGATGGGTTTATTTGTTAATATCCTGACGGCGTTATTTTCCACTTTCACTGATTTCACCACATGCGCAGCGTCCATTCACCAGGGAACTGCTTATCGCACCGCTGATGCATTTTCTTCTTCATCTTCTAATGAATGCCCGGTTGCACTTTCCCGTCTGAGAGCTCAGTTTTGCCAGATACTTACTAAAAGTGTGTACCAGCAGGCCGTTTTAGTGTTTTGCAAGCGGGGGTGCACCTGAGGATTGAATTTACGTTTTTCGGACTGTGTGCAGGTACACAGCCTGGATTTGTCCTGGCCGGCTACAACACTATTGATGTGTCAACATATAATATTAAGCATAATAGGTGAGAACCTCAACGGTTATAGAAGATAAAATAAGGTTGAAACGGTAGGAATAAAATACTCACCAAAAAAAAAAAGAAAGATTATTATTAGCTAGTGAGGCATGCAGTGTAATCAGGGCTAACAAAGCATGCAATAAACAACATACAAAAGAAATCTATATGCAAGCAAAACAATATTCACTCAAAGAAATTACACAGGAAATGATGAACCTTAGTAAGATGATAATATTGCACACACCGGTGAGATGAAATTTCAGACGCACATAAATTGAAATTGTCAATTTCAGATATTAAAAATGCCGCCATGTGAATTGTTTAAAAAATTAAAAGAATAAAACATTTTTCATTTTCTAATATTGTACAGAAATCATGAGCTACTATTCTAGTTGAACTGAAAGTAGCCTGGTGGTAAAAGAAGCTGTGGTGTTTACTGTCACACCAAGGAGCCGCGGCTGTACCAGAGGGATGCCTCCATAGTCATGGAGTTAACGAATCATCTCTGTCCGAAGCTTTTCGACCGGCCGCAGCAGGGAAAATGGGACAATACCTGAGCAGGAGGGAGCAGCGACCCTTCAGGGGAAATTCATTTCAGCCGCAGTGATCTCATTCTTTCATTCACCACCCAAACCATGTGACCCTAGGTGAGTGCTGGAAAGTAAATCAACTGGTAAATGGAGGGTTTCACCCTCCAGCTCATTCTGAGGACGTTCATTTGTTCTTTGTGTGGAACAATGGCGGACACCTCAGCTCTGGTTGTTGAAGTTTCAGAATGATCTGAACCGAAGGATTTCTGAGTCAGTCGAACAAGTGTCAATCCGTGTGAATTTCCAACATGCACATGAATAGTGGACAGAATAAAATGTGAGCTATGAGAAGTATGTGGGTTTTAGTTAACTTTAGTTTTGGTTTCCCATCTTGATCTGGGAAACTCTTCTGGAGTGGAAAGATCATGGTAAAAGGCTGGGAAAGTCAAGTGTGCCAGCTAACATCACACACACACACACACACACACACACACACACTGACCTTTCCCATGACTTCTGGGCCCAGTTGGTAGACTCTCAGGAAGCTAGAATTGTCCACCCTGAAGTAGGAAATTATAAAAAACAAAAAAAAAAAAAAAAAAACAATGGTGGAGTTTTGGCCCAGAACCATATGAGTAAAAAAGAACAGACACACTGACACCACGAGTGGAATGCTAACAATAAATCAGATGTATCTTATTGCTATCAGTAGCTTAGGCTAGCCAGGATGTGGTCTGATTTCCTATTATTAATTCATTTCCTTCCTACTTTAGTATTTAGCATGGGTATTTGCATTAGCTGCTAAGCTAACATCCAGAGGCTATCATTAGCTACCAGTTAGCTCTAATCCCAGTAAAGGCTCGACTTCATTTTCTGAAGATCCAAAATACTAAGAACAGAAAAGAATTGCCTAACAGTTGCACTAGTTATCTCTGTTTCCTTTCAACACACATTTCTCATACAAACTACAACATCCGACTGCCTTAAACACAACTGCCACAGTTATTTTTCGGGCCTTTAAATGCAACAGTCATTTTTGTAAAGATAATCATTTTCATACAGTCAGTTCCACTTTATTTTTGCTCTAAATTATGAGGTTTACATTCAAAATTGTTTTGCAAATGTTAGTTCTGACATGATCATTATTGTCACCATGAGACAAGCAACACCTGGGTTGGTTGTTGTGTTTAACCTTGATTGTAGAAATGCCAGACTATATGTTTTTAGAGGTTAATGATAATGTACCTTCATCTAAACTTTTTTTTAAATGTAGAGGTAACGTGGTAATGGATGCATTTGTTTTTAATTGTTAATTAACAATAATGAATCAGTTTTCTCACTTTTCTCTACATTTGCTCCCTGATTTCAAAGGCCCATCTGATGATGTCTGTGCACAAAATTAAATCTTCATGAGCTGAATCTTCTGAAGCCGAACAGCATGGATGCAGAAAGAAGAAAGTAAATATTGAAGTCCAAATCCACCTATCATCCACTATTCTGGGAGTAAAATGTAATTTTACCTATCCAGTCCCACAACAGATTAAATCCAAATCCTTCTCTTCACATGCTCTCCATCACTTGGCAGACTGCACACTTACAGAGCTGTTTCATCACCACAGTCTCCACTCTTCTGATGCCAATCTCCTATCTGTACCCCTCAGGACACAACATCAGACCAGAGTCGTCTCCATCGCTGCTCCGTCCCTCTGCAACTCTCTCCACAAAAACATCAGAGATTGGTCCAATAGCCCAGTAACCCGTTCACCTCGCATCTACAAACACATCAGAACACCTTTAACATGTGACTAATGTCCACTAATGTGTGTAATTCTACTGTTTTCTTGTTGTTTTACATATCCAAAGCAAGTCTTACCATGTGATATCCAGAAAAAAGACCATCACCAGCGTGAAGTGTTTCTGTTTCTTATACAAATGAAAAGGACTATTTCAAAAGTTGCACATAAGACAAGGTCACATTTTGTCCTGCATTCGAGATGGTGAGTGTGTTTTCCGCTCCATGCTAGTCCTAATAAGTGAACATGTTGCCCACTCTGTTTTCACTGTCTTCACGATATATACAACTTTATATAAATTGTAGTCTTTGACTTTGCAGCACTGCAAGAAGATATGTCTGAAATATGGAGGTCAACAGCTAGAATATGCTGGATGTTCTTCACTACACACTGAGAAGGAAATATGTTGAATTCATGTGAGTCCAACTGTTTTTTTCCTCCGACGTTGTTTGAGTTTCACCATGGACATTCAATCATTAAAAAACATTTCTTTGATGACATCACAACACTGAGAGGAAAAAAAAAAAAACACGTTTCCTTTGTGAACCCGAACCTTGAAATGCCCCTGAGAGTAATTTGGCGGTCGGGGACATTATAGTGGGAGTTTTGTTGCTTTAATAAAGAAAGTATTTTGCCATTTTGAAACAAGGTTTTAAACGCCAGTGTTATGGGTTCGGCCCAAGACCGAGGAAGCCTGCTGTGTTATCATTGTCAGAGGCGCTCTGTGGCTTTTATTTGCACCATTAGTGCAACCACCGCTTCCAGTCCCCTGCAGAGTTTGACTCTAAAGGCTGTAAATATGCAGCTTTTTATCATAATGTACCAAATAAATATGGTAGCGATTGCATTGTTAGTCGCATTGCTTTTTAAAAATGTAAGTGGTCGGTATCAATATGAGACGTGTGCTTTGATCTGCTGTGGCCTCATCTATATTTTATGGCTGAATGCCACTGAATACCATATGTTTGCTGGCTAAAAAGGAAAATCAATCTTGTATAATACCTGTAATACTGGGTGGTATAATCAGTGTTTGTAACACAAAGAACTCTCTTTCTCTCTCTCTCTCTCTCTCTCTCTCTCGAGTGAAAAAAGCAAGAGACAGAAAATGAGGCAAACGCACAGGAGGAACACTTCAAACACTACTTGTTTGCTGTTGTTCATTGTCTTACATTTGCACATTCCCAGGTGGTATCAATGATGCACTGCTGCCATGGCAAAAAAAAAAAAAAAAAAGATAGAAAAACAAACATTAGCATTATAAAGCAATACTTGACACACTAGTGTTCTGTTCCTTTTTACAACGATGGTCAACAATTCTCCAGCAAATACCGTGGTTCTGCTTTTTTTGCGTACTTTTTTTCCTTTGTATGCCGTAAGGAATACAAAAAGATCAAGTGGTGACAGACTGTAGGCGGACAATGCAAGGCTGGATCCACGGAGCGCTCATTTTTGTATTCACCCACATCAGTCATGTGGGTATGGAAAACGTCGGAGTGGTAAATTGGGATTCGTGTAGCTCTGCCAGGCTTGGAGATAGTTCATGTTGTGTTCCAAAATGTTTTTATTCACTTCAAGTAATTATTGTAAAATGTGACGGGCTGACAGGGTACCGCTTTGAATTTAGTTTCTCACTTCAACAGAGTAATACTGTGTATTACCATAAAATGAGACTGAACAAACACTGGGGGAAAAAAGTTTCATTTTTCAAAAATCCATTTTGAAATTTCGTGGTAAGCAGATGTTGTTTTCAAGACTTTGTGAACCACACTGTTCTGTGGACAGTTATTAAAGACGCAATAAGATGAAGGGAGGGGTGCCGGCAAACAGACTGCGCACACAAGTGTGCACATATGTTGTGTACGCTCTCACTCTCTCTCTCTCACACACACACACACACACACACACACATCAGAAGATGTGACGCGTTTGAAGGGCTTAAAGCCGCAGATTATCACCACGTGCACACACACTCACACATAATGTGGGGGCCCACGTTGTGGACCTGCTCCTCAGGAGTTGGCCCATCTGTGACATTTGGAAAGGGCACAAGGTGCATCACTAACACACACACACACACACACACACACGCAAACACACAGTTTTGACCTCCACACCATCAGGTGTCAGCATACACCCACCCCTCCCAAACCAACACGCGATAGTCAGATTACCACCAGGACCTAGGAGGAGTTTTTACCCTGCAGGATCACGGAGGATGGACGACGTGTGCATGAACAACAACAGGACAGAAGAGTTATGTCTGGTGTTTGCTGGCATTAGGAAATGAACTCAGGG
>CAAKHB010001499.1:17059-44144 GCA_901007665.1 Aeoliscus strigatus
TCAGTGTGTGTGTGTGTGTGTGTGTGTGTGTGTGTGTGTGTGTGTGTGTGTGTGTGTGTGTGTGTGTTTTTAGGACATAAATCTGTTGTCACAGTCACCATGTTGGAGACACGCCTTCCTTACGTGGGGGGTGGGGTGGGGTAAAGTGACGCTGACGTCATCAAATATTACGATAAAGATTAGCTCTTGTCCGATTAAGGTAAGACTGGGTTAAGGTAAGGGCTCTACACATGATTCTGTGTGTGCAGACACACACGTGTGTGCAAACCCTCGACGTGTCCTCATGGACAATCTCCTCCATAGATCCATGAACGTCAGAACCCAACCCGTCGTCATGTCGCATCCTGATGAGCCTCGTTCTGGAACGATCCACAATAGTTGACAAACTGCCTCAGCAACCACACTCTGCCTGTGCTGTCTTATGTAACGACGGCTCACCAGCCACCTCCCAGCACGTGGGCCAGCACAAAATCCTTCAGAGGCATCTCTTCCTCCATCGGACCGTCAAAGACACATCCGTGATTTCATGGATACAACATTTGAAGAGAGGGCAGTTTTAAGTGTCTCGGCAGAGACACGGCGGTGCTGTGCTGGTTTGCAGCGTGACAGCGTATCAGACCTCAACATTCTCTGTACTACACACCTTTCCAGATGCGGTTCCTTTGTGAACATAAAAAGGGAATCTGGATTGTTCTGCAGCTGAGGTTTGTCTCTCCGACTGAGGTCAATACGGCAGGTTTGGCTGTTTTAATCTCCTCTGTCTGTCTGAGTGGCTGCAGCTCCTCTGTGACCTCTGAGTCACTCAGCCGGCTGGAGCAGAACATCAGAACACAGCGCTGTGCTACTGCCCCCTTGTGGTTGCAGTAGTTTTGACTCAGACGCTCATTACAGCAAAACAGGATTTGGCTTTTGCATTAATGCAGGACGTAAGATGTCTGCTAACACAATGATCCACGGTAGAATGCGGTGCTAATACCCACAGTTTCACCTATTCAATATCATGGGGCGGCATGGTGGTGCAGTGGTAAGCACCGTCACCTTAGAGCAAAAAGATTCCTGGCCTGGGGGTCTTTCTGTGTGGGGGTTGCATGCTTTCCCCGTGTCTACAAAAGCATTAAGAAGGTGGGGGAAAAAATTGAGTGTAATTGTCAGTATATGTACACCGGTGGTTCCCAAAGCTGAGAGCCCCTTTGGGGAGGTTCCAAGGAGCCTCGGTAAAGAGAGGATTGATCTGTTTTCATTGTTTTTCAGCCTAATGAAATATTCTACCAGGGTTTCATACACTAGCTAATCTCAGACGGCTGTCCGTGGCCTTGTTTGTGCCAGCACAGGAAGCTGCTGTTCTAGATAATAGTGTGTTTAACTTGGGAAAGTTAAAGAACTTTCCCCGTATCAACAGGCCCCACGCGCAGAGAGCTCATAAAAAGCTGTTTTGGTTTGGATCCACTTGTCTGGCCGGCTCAAGGACAAGGCAGTGTAAAACACACTGAACATGACTGGCGTGAAATAAAACACTGACTTCCAGCCAGAGCCCATCCGTCCCTCCCTGCAAGCCGCATCCAAAATTTTCTGGAAGGCCTCCGTAGAGTAGAAGAGACGACGCCAGTCTTTGTAAATGATTTGATCCATAATCAGATACTGCTGCAAATCTTGTATTGGTGGACAGCAGTTTATTTTTATTAGCTTGTGAATGTCCTTTCCAGTAACAGCTGCAAAACACAAACTCTACACAAGGCATCAGGAATAAATGTGGGTTCTTTGGGTTTCACCTGAGGAAACGACACCTGGAACCATCCAACGTGTCCCGGAGACAAAGAAAAAGGGGAGTTTGCGTCTGTGTTTGTGTGTGTGTCTTTGTCCACAGGCTTCCCCTTGTGTGCACTTGAGGTAATTTCAATTCAGAAGCTGTGACATCGAGCTGTCAGTAAAGCCAAGAAATGCTGACAGGTACCACGCACACACACACACACACACACACGCACACACGCACACAAGCACCGTTTCTCATACTGATGTAATTGAAAACTGTCACTGAGATTTTCTCCTCCACAGAGATTTGCACTGGTTGGCTGCAGCTCCAGGACTTAACTCACCTCCTCCCTGTGTTATTATTCCTCAGTAGATTACAGTAGAGTACAGTCTCTCCCTGTTACTGTAGTACATGCAGCCAAACACGCCGAAACTTGTTTTTCAGTGAAAAAACAACAGACTTTTACAGATGAGCAGAGGTGAGATTCAGCTCGGTGTCAATGGGGCGCAGTAGTTATATTTACCCGGGTTGTTTTGTCTTGTGCGTACAGCAGACACGACGATGCTGAGCCATGCGATACAGAGTCATTCACAGTCGGTCAAAGGATTCTCTCGGATGCTTCAATCTTCTCCCTTTCTCACTTCTCCCTTACTCACTTTCTGTTGTGACTTAACTAGTGTAACTCATTCATTATGGATTAGGCCCCAAATTAGGTTTGCACATTTTTAATCATTCATGTGGGCTCACTTATTTGACTGGCCTGCTGAATCATTAATTAAGAATTTCTGAGATGCTAATTTGTTCTATGATCCACATAAACATGTGAAAGTTGGCTGAGCTGACGGACGGACGCTTATTCTCTGTTCTGCACCTGCTCATTACCTGCGTTTTCAAGGACTGAGCATAAGTTTGGGAATCAATCCCCAACCAAGGACTTCCTCCCACCATAGAAAACGGTTTTAAATACCAGCATCTCTGGCTTTTCATATCAAGGTGCGAATACAGCTGGCAGATACGAGAGAGATCCAACTAATGTACACCCACGCCACGCACCTATTCAACAATAACACAATAACAGTAACACCTCACATTCCACAGTAGGATGCATTGTGAAAAGAAACTCCAGCTCCAACGGGGTTTTAAATATCAAAGGGGGTGGGGTCTTGGGGGCAGGGGGGCACATGTCTCTTTTCTGCCTTAACAGTACTCAAAACTCTCTGCAATGTCACCTTATTTTCACTCTCATTCAGGCGCTGATGGAAGAGGCTGCCATGCTAGGTGCCAACCACATTATCTGGACTAATTAGCAGATCAGTGTCTTGTGACAAATATAACACAGATCAAATCTAAACTCGGCACAGAGCTGCTGCACGTCGCTCCGCTACACATCTTTATAATGAATATGAGACATATCGAGCCTGTTCGTGTTCGTGAATACAGAAAATGTCTCTCATGTGGGCGATAACGACCAGACGAACAGTGAGGACGTCCGCTTATTTCAGAAAGAGGATTTAGTAGGATGGTTAAGGGTGAAGTTTAAGCAAATCTTACTGACATAAAGGGGGAAAAAATGATGTTTTGTGTTTGCTGGTTGATATTCTCCACAGTCTGTTTATTTGTTAGCTTGATTTAGTTAGCTTCATCGTATTCTCCATGTTTGTGCTCGTACGTTTTCCATGAATACCATGAATACTTTGTTCTTTCTAACCCCAAATACAACCCGGGGCAACATTTCCTAACGTAGCGCCCCCTACCTGCAATAGAGATATGACACACGGCCTTGTCGTCCGAATGCGTTGTGGGAATTCTGCCTCGTGGTGCCGATAACGTATGAACCGTCTTCTGACTATTACCAGTCCCTCCAAACTGGAGTTCAGGCTAACATTGTAGATATGCTACAGATCGCCTGGACAAGTACCTAAAACATAAGATAACTGATGGTGACCAGCCCTGTGGTCATTTCTACAACAGCTAGAGGGCGCCTCACAAAAAAGTTTGAAAGAAAAAAAAATTAAAAAGCAATGAAATAACCAATTACAACAGCATAAAAACATACATTCCGTCCATCTTCATTAAACTCTGGAACTTTCTTGGCCATGAATAATAACAGCTGAGGTGTTCTCTTCGGCCATATCATGTGCAACTTGACTGTTGGTTAAGTCTTCGGTCTCAGTGAGTCTTTTTCAACAGCAAGCAACTGTTGACAACCGTTTCTGCAGAAAACTCGAAATACACACTCCACTACGTGCTCCGCAAACAGCAAATTAACACAGTTGGAGGCTAGTTGGCAAACAACTGAGGAGCGCTTAGCAGCCACAGAGCTACATATGTCCCACGGGGGTAGATGGAGGTGGAGAATCGCCAAAGAAAAGTGGTTAGAATTACAACAGGCTGACAGACGCTTCATTGTAAAGCATGATCGTTTGGTTGACTGTTCCACTCATCGTGAACATTACCTTGACAGGAGTGGGTGGTCTGAGCAACACGGTCTGGACGACAATAAAATGGTGTCTCACACAGAAATTTGAGAACTATTCTTATTCTCCAACCTTAATGGCCTTCAGAACAGTAGTGTTTAAAAGTCACATGAGAAAATTGTACAAATTGTGCAAATTCACATCATAAAGAGCATGATGCAGCAGCCTAAAAGTCCCCGGAAGGATCTCCTGTGGGTGCAGCCCCCAAATCAACTGCACTTGTGGTTGAGTGGGCATGTAGGTTGAGTGAAAAGCCATCAGGCTACCGATGTGACAAACATGGGCTAGAAAGCAGAAACTCCAGTTGTGACTCAGAGTTGACAAAAAGCTGAGAGGGTTTCATCCTTGGAGACTGAGTAAAAGTAGAGGGAACCTCCCGTCTGGGGGGTGAAGCTGACCCATACCTACGACTACTTTAGGTCTGGAGGATTAAGAATAAGAAGGAATGCTAACTAATGAACTTATAAGAAGTACAGGGGGAAGAGTCATTCTTCTGACAGAGCATTGTGGTCCTCATCTGATCCTGATCATTAAGGAAGTTCTGAGTCAAGAAGTAAAAGATGCAAAGCTTCAACCTTTGTATTATAGCCAGATTTGGACAGAATATCAGCGTTTGAGGACATACATACATACATACAGTGCATATTCAGTCTTTTCTGCCAACAGATCTAGGGGTCCTGTCCCCTACATCTGTTGTTGCTAGTGAGCATCTGTGGATGAGGCTCCATGAGAAGGAAGCCTCTGTCCCACCTGCTCAGCGGTACCCGGATGAATCTTTTTTAGGCAGCTAGGAAAGGACTTCAACGGTTCAACCATCCAAAAAACCCAAGAGCGTCTTACTTCCCTCTCACAGGTGATTTGAATGATCTGGCCCCGCTCTACTCTGAGGCTTCTATTCCACTTCATGCTGCCTCTGCACGCTCACTCAGCTCTCTATTTGCTTTTAGTGGCCTGGTTGCTCTGTGGCCTTATTGCACCTCTTCACTCACTTCATTACCCAGTGGTGGAATGGCATGCAGCAAAGTCCAGCTTCATTGCGATGGAACTGGAGCACTCACTTTTATAAAAGCAATAACTGGAGCCGGGGTATGTCTCTTTACAACTTGTGCCCACTCGGACTTCCATACAGCACAGGTTTGGAGGCAATGAGAGACAATGATGCATGATATTATAACATAATATCTGTTAACCAGTGCTCAGGTCATAGCTAACGCTGCCCATCATACAGCTACTATTGTTTGTCTACTCATATCTAAAGCCTAGTTTAGAAGTTAGTTTGTTAAAGGTACTTTCCCTCCAAATCATTAAAGTGCTGTTCAGATTGTGTGTATGAAGCCACCCTTAGACTCCGCCTCTTGTTTGAACGAAATGCTTGTCGATGAGTTTGTACTGGCCAGTCATTGAGGTGGTCACAGCACACTTGGCACAGCCATCATCGACAAAGCCTCAGTGCCAGTTGTAACAGATATAGTTATAGAGGAAATACTGTATGTGTACCTGGAAGGGAACCGGGTGAGTACTGGTCAGTCATGGAGGAGGCTTGTTACAGCAGGGTTAGGGTAGCACGCTGTATTTAAACAGTACATGAAACCACACATAACATGAACGTACAATATCTGTACATGACTGAGAACTCACATTGGCCTCGTGCTTCTTCAGAGCTATTTGTCTACTAACCTTAAAGGAAAGCAGAAACAGATGACAATATCCTCCATCAAACCTAACAAATTGACTCAAACAAACGTTTTACCAGCTCAAATTCCAGAAATGCAGGAAATGAAAGTAATAAACTACAATGAAGTAGCTCAGAATAACCACTGAGAGGCGCTATTGTAGCCGGTACACATGTCCATGCCGTACATCCTTAGTTAAAACTCTCCCATCTAACCCCTCTGACACCTGTGCAGTGAAGTGCAGTACTGTTAAGTGAATACATGCAATTACAACAATACCATAAAGACATATTTAATCAGAAGTAGGATTTAAAAACCCTACATTCTGAACGGCCTCATTTCAAAAATGTCCTTTCGATCAAAACAATAAAAACACCACCTGAAGGCCTGTATACCATAGCTTGGCTGATTATTTGTTCATATTTTTCCGTTGGTTTGTGCATTGTCCCCTTTCCTGGTCTGTGGCGATGACGTTTTCAAGGCGAATCTATCGATGACCGATAACTCGAACAAGAGACGGAAGGAAGCGCAGCATGAAACAACGATCGAGTCGTTCCCGTGAAGTTAGTTAGACAGCGTTCGTTGAAATAACGAGCCAGAGAATAGTAACAAGACAAAGTGAGGGCTTGTTGGAGGTAGATCCTCCAACTTGGAGGAAGTGTGTGTTTTTCTGAACGATACATACTCTGGAAACAGGCGCAGTGTCAGGTAACGTCATGTCAGTGGTTTGCTAACAAATTGCCAAGCTAACAGTCAAGCTAGTAGTACTCTGTCAGCTGTATTCCGTGACCCCAAAGAAGCCACAAAACTTGCACGACATGAATACCATGAAGTCTTGTTACTTTCACGACTTAAACCAACTTGAAAACCCGACCAACGTGGGCTACACCGACGTCTGGCTAGTTAGCTTTAGCCTGCTAATGTTTGTTAGCCGACCGGCAACTGAGTGTCCTCTTTCAGTCGTTCAATTGTTCGGCACATGTGACGTTTATTTGGCATTTAAACTGTTGAATGGATACTGTAACATTCAAATTTACGGGTTATTAGTTAAAGTATCGTGCATGATTTGTGCGTATACATACTGACGCCTGCTAACACATGCAAAGGTTCAAAAGAGTCGGTAGGTAAATAGATCGGATGTGACCCAGACAAGAACAAACTGCATTTACCTCTAGGCACTGAAAAGAAATGGTTGTCAGGTCATTTAGCATTAATATATTTTACCAAGAGTCTTCACTGCTCTGTACCTGATAGATGCACATTCAAAAATGGAACCGAGGGATTCGTCCCAACCAATCTTTCTCCCGTTTTGTGGTTCAAATATAAGACTATAAACATTTTCTCACCCTCATGTTCAGTTAGTTACCTTGGATTGAGTATTTATACAAAACAGAGGTCAAGGGTATGTATTCAGACATGTGATTATTGCCTTCATCCTGTTTTTTGAGTCATTTCTAACAAGTGTTCTTCGGCTGTCAGTCAGGATGGATCCAGCCCTGTTCAGAGAGAGGGAGCTGTTCAAAAAGAGAGCGCTCTCCACCCCCGCTGTCGAGAAGAGACCAGCTGCCTCCGATTCTGGATCGCACAAGAAAAAGAAGCCCAAAGTCGACAAGGAGAGCTCTTCAGGGTCAAAGGGCACGTCTGGTGAGTAGAGCACACAGTTGTACGATGGAATTTAAATGCAACAAGTATGTTCTGGAGCAATATTTGTAATTGTAATGCGTGTGAACAAATTGTGTCAACTTTAACTGGATGTGGAGCATAGGCTTTGCTTAATGCTATGATTTTTGGGTGTTATTTTGCAATTGGACTGTATTTCAGTGTCACTGGGTGTTATGAGCCGTGTCTTGAAAAGAGAGCGTGGGGACCTGTGTCAGACTTGTCTGCTGCCTTTAGCCTCTTACCCAGTTGCTCTATTCACTTCATGAAGTGAACAGAGACCATATGAAAGTCATGTCGACAAGCGTCATCATGAAGGCCTCAGCTTGACTGTGAATACTAATTCTAATGCTGCATAAATCACTTGTGATTGAATCCAAACTACTCTTCTCTGAGCGTTTTATGTAATGCCACCAACTGGCAGAGCACTCCCACATGTCTACACAGATGATCACACAGTAAACAGTTGGACAGTTGGGAGTCTGTGTTGCACATCTTTGTGTGTGTGTGTGTCAGCATAAAAACAACTCCTGAATGCTTCGGTGACAATTTATTGGAGATTTTGTGTTAAGGCAAATGAAATAATAAGCCTGTGCTCGGTACAACAGAAAACAACAAACCAACTCCTCACTGTGCTTACACCACTTCAGTGTGGGACTCTGGCTGCTTACAAATGTTGCAGCATCCTGACCCCCCCTCCTGCAGCTGGCGGTGTGTCTTTCCTTTGGCACAGCACCCACAGTCCAGTAGCTCGTAGAGCACGGCCAAGGCCGCCAGAGACAGAACGGTGAGCATGAAGAGCAGCAGGATGACGAAGCAGGCCACGTTCCACACGTCGTGAAAGGGGTAGACCTCCTGGACTTGCAAGGAGACCTGTGATAGAGGAGCTGCGTCTAAATGTGCTGGGAGGTTACTTGGGTGTATAGTGGACGTGACGTTGGCCATGATTTCTAGGAGAAGGTAACAAAGAAAGAAAGATCAGCCTTCTGTAGACCTGTAAAAGCTGCTGTTCCATAAGACAGTGCATATTTAAAACCATGTACCTGACATTAGCTTCAAAGTGTTGTTTGAGGTCTGCTGTATACACCAGTCCGACACTCTTTCATTAGCTGAAATGGGACTTCAGTGTGACTGCAGCTGTAAGAAGTGTCGCTGTGTACACAAACTAAATCCTTTGCCTCGATCTGTCATTGCCAAGAGGATCCTCACTGAGATCAAAAGTTTTCCATTCCTTCCACTCCGAACAAAAATATCCCTGAATGCATAAGTGGCTGTTCATCAAAGTGCTGTACCAGTTGTTGTCAGTGGAATTTCAAATGTAGTAATGGAAGTTCTGTGGCGTGCACAGTGTCAAACCATCATAGTTTGTTCTATCTGTCCTATCTGTACATTTTCAGCCTACTCCTTTAAACCCTCTGCGGGCAGAACGCCATTGGCTCTGCCCTCACAGACATTACAGACTGACAATCAGAGACATTTTAGATCTCATTCTGGGACCAGTGCAGCTGACCCAGATTACTGGAATGAACCACGGAAGCAAGTCTCATCATTGTTGTTGTCTCATCATCCTTTTTGTATTGTTTTGTATTGTTATTGTTATTTTACATGAAGACAAACTGGTGCATAGGAGTGTATAGATAGATTCTCTCTGTCTGCAGTGGACAATCAGAGGACGGTACTCTGTCTGTGGATATACAAAGAAGCTGAGTTGAGTTGAGCTGGAACCTTGTGGTGGAAAAGCTCCATTGGTGTCTCCCATCTTGTCCTGTACCACTTCATATGTGTGGGTGAGACAGACGTGGTAACCTGGTAACCTGGTCTCCCATGCAACTTGGAACTGTAACGTAATCCAACTAGTAGTTGATGTGTCTTCAGTGACATCACTCATTTTCACCTGTCCACCAAAGTGCACAATTTAGTTGTGAGGAGACGATTGCAAATGGCGTTCTTCTGTTTTTGTTTTGATGGAGACAACCCGTGCCAAACAACTTACTGATTACACCCAGACATAACCAATTGGTTTTGTCTGGGTCCACAGCAGGTGGCTCTGACCTAATACACACACACACACACACACACACACACACACACACACACACACCCCTAATGCCCCCACCTGACTCCTGACGGCTGATTGATTAGTGCTCAGAGTTGCAGACACAGACGATCTGTCCGATGCCACACTGACAGTCTCAGACGCCCGGTGTGGCAGAGGGGCGACTGCAGACAGAGTGATTCATGTTTATTTAACAGATTACTGCATCCTGGGTTTTGGCCTACATGGATAAATGTTCCATATGCGCAGATTAGAAGGATGCTCATGCTGACAGAAACCCGTCTGTTGGATCCACTGGGGTATGATTCAGCCTGACAGTGCTGGATTAGTCACAACAAACCTTCAGTCTTCAACCTGCCTGCATCATGTGCATTGGTGTGGTCCAGAGATCTCCAAACATACACACATCATTCCTGAGGTTTCTATTCTGGAAAACATGGGAACTAACCTGTGAGCCTGGCTCAGTCTTTAGAGGATGCGAGTCAACAGATGCTCTCTCCTTCTCGGCACTCCACCTATCGCTCAGTTTTTCCCTCCTCTGCGTTCACTCCCCAACCTATTTTCCTCCCGAGCACTGTCGTGCACTTCCAGCGTCATGCATGCTCTCGCCTGCTCCCTCTGCCACTCCTTGCAGGTTTTCATGTCTCAGCTGAACGGCACGGCCTTCTCCGCGCCATTGGCTCTTGTCGCTTAGCCCTGCCTCTGCACCATTTGTTAAGCGGCCTGTCACATTGTCAGCGTTCCCGCCCCCACAGAGCCGTCGGCAGCAGCTGGAGCTCCCGCCCACACTTTGAATCATTCATCAACCAGCGTCTGTTTCCAGAGCCTCCAGGAGGGAGCAGCATTATTCGACCCCAATAAACACTCTGACCACAAGATTTTATCTCCACATTCAGATTATGGTCATAAACCAGCAGTATTTTTTAGGATTCTCCTCTCCCATGTTTGTAAATCACATAATTGACTATGACAGAGGTGATCGAGGCTGAATCAGAATCAGAATCTGCTTTATTGGCCGGTATGGTGCGACTCTTAGCCTAGATTAACAAAAAGCTCTGCACACAGTAATAATATAAGGTGGAAATACAATACACTACAGCTGTGTGGAATGAAGTGTTTACATCCAAATCTGTTCTCGCGTCATCTCATGGTTTATTTAGATGAACCATCTGAACGACTGTTTGACATGGAAAGTACAGAGCTGGCTGAAAACAAGTCAGTCAGCCATCCAGCGTCCTGTCATTGGAGGCTATGGACACTTCTACTAATTAGAGTGGGTGTTGTGGATCCCTCTGTGGATCCGTCGCTCCTTTGTCGGGTTTAGGTGTTTGACATGATTCAGTAGACAGAACCTGAGTGTTACTGCATGAGTCCAATCACCTTTGAATCCTCATCAAAATCCTGTCGCTGAAAACGCGACTGGATGAGATTTTATAACACTGCTTTCAATATTTCAATGACATTTTAGTATTTTGAGTATTTGTTTTTTATTTTTAACCCCACAGATTCAAGTAATGGCAACTTCAACATTAAGACGAGCTCGGGGTACAAGTTTGGCTGCCTTGCTAAGATAGTCAATTATATGAAGGTAAGTTCTCTTTTCTTTTAAGTATGTTCTGCTATGTATCGGTCAGTGTTACATAAACCATTCACACTGTTAAGATGAAATTGTCTTTTTCTAACTGGCACACTGTAGCCATGGGGTTTATTATATTAGGTCTGCATGCTATGAAGACAATGTATAATAATGATTTTAAGACCCCAAACCCTTTATAGTCCTTTTTTTTTCGTTTTGCCATTGAGGCACTTTTTTATGTGTATCACACATCATGATAACAATGATAATATTAATTTTTTGTCATCTGTCTGTTAGTGAAATAACTCAAAGTTGTGGACATATTGTAATAAAATGTAGAGTAACTGCTGCTGATGGACCAGGACCAGAGGATGAAATCTTGGTGGTGTTCTGGAACCTTCTGGATCCAGGAATGTGTTGAAGGATTCTTCCTCATTTTCATCATCTGTGTCTAGGACTCCACAATACCAGCAGTGGACTGTTTCTGTGACCAGTGGTTAGTGGGTCTGTCTGTTAACACAAAGGTCGGGGGTTGGAGCCCACCCAGGGAGGTTTTACTATTGAAATAAAAAACAACAACTAGAGGTCAGAGGTCATGATTAGTTAACAAGGTGTCTAATGATTGTTTTAATAAATATTTGACTGTTGGAGACAAAGTCCTGTTTGATGATCAGTGAATTTATTAGAGTGAATGATCTCCTAATAACCCAGAATATTGGGTGTAAATCACAATGTGGGTGAAATGAGCTGATTGGAGGAGGTCTGAGCTCTACAAGTGATTCTCTAGTTTATTCTACAGCCTAATTCATATTAGTAGTCATATCATTTTGCAGATATTTGTATTATTAACCATGATTAAAGTGAGACATGAAGTGGGAAATGACCGTTTCGATGATGTCACGATGGCAGGAATGAGTTGTAACATCGGAGTCTGTCAAGAGGTTTGAAACACATCTGCCCCTGCTCTCACGTCGTGTCCTCTGTTAACCCAGATCTGATTCTCTGAATCCAGTTTGTTTCTCTCATCTTTCTTTTGATGTGTAAACGGATTGTTTATCAGGCTGTTGGTCTGCAGAGACACAACCAGACGGTCCCAGCAGCTGTCTGACACCGACTCTCATACTCTGCACCGTTCCTTCAATGCATTTGTGTAAAGTAACTTCCAGTTCAGACTGATTTCAACACCCATAGACGTTTGAAATGCGTCCATTTCGTTGGTCGTAGGTATGTTGAGTCTTTCATCACCTGCTTTTCTTGTCCATCTTGTTCATTCAGACAAGGCATCAGAATGGAGATACACACTTCCTGACCTTAGACGAGATTTTGGATGAAACCAAACTTCTGGACATCAGCATGAAACAGAAGCAATGGCTCATGACAGAGGTATGTTTATTTTACACTACTCAGTGTGCACGCTGACACCAGTTGCTCTCTGAACTGGACCTCCAATCTACTCTGCCTTTCTCAGGCTTTGGTCAACAACCCAAAAATCGAGGTCCGGGACGCGACGTACGGCTTCAAGCCCAAGTACAACCTGAAGGACAAAAAGGCTCTACTGAGGCTGCTGGACAAACACGACCAGCTGGGCCTGGGGGGAGTGCTGCTGGACGACGTGGAGGAGGGGCTGCCCAACGCTGCTAAAGCCATCAAGGTGCCTCAAACCATCAAATGAATGTCAAAGTGTCCCGTTGGCTGGTTTCATCTGCCACTTTCTCAAGCTTCAACAGACTCATATGTTGTTGTTGTTTTTTACAGGCTTTGGGGGATCAGATCATATTCGTGACAAGACCAGATAAGAAGAAGATCCTGTTCTACAACGACAAGCACTGTCAGTTCGTGGTGGATGAAGGTGAACATGGGTCACTCATCTCTTTCTTCCTGAAGAGACCAAAGGGGAGAGAGAATTTCCTTTGTAGGCATCATGTTGATGGTTACCTCACCGTGAAGAGACGTTCACTGGGATTTAAAGAACAGGAACAGGTCATAAAATGATCAGAAACTGG
The DNA here is from genome assembly GCA_901007665.1 of Aeoliscus strigatus. Classification (NCBI taxonomy): domain Eukaryota; kingdom Metazoa; phylum Chordata; class Actinopteri; order Syngnathiformes; family Centriscidae; genus Aeoliscus; species Aeoliscus strigatus. The sequence continues at coordinate 30,254 of CAAKHB010001499.1, forward strand.
GTTGTTCAGTGTCTCCTAACTTGACCCAGATAGTGCAGGAGTCTATTGAACGTATCCATTGGACTACTACCGTACTTTTATTTGTTTACATACCTAACATACTGGGGATGTTTAATTCAGTAGTAAGTATATTTATTTTATTTACCTTATTTACATGTGAACACAACAAAATACTTCTGATACTTGCAGAATTTCAGAAGCTGTGGCGGAGTGTTCCAGTGGATTCTATGGATGAGGAGAAGATAGAAGAATACCTGAAAAGACAAGGCATCTCCTCCATGAAAGAATCAGGACCAAAGAAAGTGGTCAGTGTCTCCACTTCACATCACACATTCATACTGCTGCAGTATATTAGTATGTACCTGCAGGGACCTCACCAATAGCACTGTCATCATTTGAAAATGAAACTATGGCAGAAATTGAGAGAAATAACTTGTTTCATGGTGAAACGTTGGTATTTCTACGTTAAATCACTGTTTATGATTCTTCATGATTCTAATTAAAGGTAAATCATGCAATTGTTATTTTCAGAAGTGTGCATCAGCTTGTCTGTGCTCCTAATGTTGTATTGTAATGGGGTTTATTGTATTTGTAAACGATATGCCCAATGTTTTTCATGTTTCCATCTTCTGCTGCTGACAATGTCCAGTGAGTTGCTCCCGTGTATGAAACGCTCCATATGAACTGCCGCTGCTCTGCCTCCCAACAGTTACCGGTTCAGAAGAGGAAGAAGCAAGGTGGGCAGAGGAAGAGACAATTCAAGACTCACAACAACCACCTGGCCGGAGTGCTGGAGGATTATACAGACGGCGTTCCTGTCAAGAAGTGACTGCTTCACGCCCTCTGGAGGGAAGAATGTGCTATTCAGAAACGGCTGGAAACGGACGCTCTCTCCGTGGCTGTCGATGTGAACCGACTCACTTCTTTTCCTCGCGGTCCTCCATGAACGTGTTACATGGTGTGAATAGCAGCTACGGTGTGGAATCCTTCTTAGCGTTGGCTCAGTGGTAACTGAGACACTTCAGAAGAGAGGATCACTGAGACCATGGACAATGAACGGTATTGTCAGTATTACCATCTTCAACAGGGTCACTAAGGTGAGACTGAGGTGTCTGCATACATTTTCTGGATGCTTTTCTGAAGGTGATATTTGCAGCCAGACTCCTCAAATACTGCTACTTTCCCTCCCTTTACATAGGAACTGCTAGAGAAAGTCATGCAGTGTCATTCCATCTTCCACGAAGCACCTGGGACATTATTTCTTCTAAATCCACTTGAGTTTCCAAAATATTCCATTTGTTGTACTTTGTGGTGCCATACAGTAATGGTTTGAAGTATTAGAACTCTTATGTTAATAAAGTACACTGTTGCAGGACAGTATTTATTTCCTAAATAGCTTTTTCCAGTGTTTGTGTTGAACTTCAGTTTTCGTGTCCTTAACTATTTTAAGTAGGTTACCATAAATGAACACACAATGTAGTTTTGGGTTATTTAATTAATCAAATGATACATAAGCACAGCAAGAGAAAGTAGAAAGCTGTTAAGAGTAGAAAATACAGGCTAAGAAAAAGCACTGATGAAGCTAAGTACATATACACATTCATGCCTCCTTTTATATGTTTAATCTGTCATATACACGTTCACTTTCAGCTGGTCGTGTGACCTGCTTTGACGGTTTTCTTAAGATGGTGGTAGTTTGGTAAGATCTTCATCAGGAAGTCGAGCTGAAGAGTTTGTGGCTGTAAAGACAAAAATGTCCATTAGGAAAAGACAAAAGGCTTAATTCAATGTTGTTCAACTGAAAGTAGGGGCAAGAGTGACTTCATGATTAACCAGATTGATTCTGATTAAATACAGAGCTGTAACCTTTTCCTGCATAGTAGTCATTTTAAACCCACACTGGACTCTATAATTCCTTCAATAACAGGAGATCATTTTTAAAAATGCATTTAAGAATATAGTAAAAAACTATTGACTATTTTGTATGTCCTTAAAAAAAAAAAAATTCATGCATGAAAGGGTGAATTAGCATAACAGTCTATAAGGCAATCACTTTTAATATGGATCTGTAAAAGGTCAGAGCAAGGAAAAGACCGCTGATTTAGAATGTGAGTGCAGCCGTGTACCTGAGGTCTCTCTGTTTGAACCCGCCTCATACACCCAGAGCCATAGATGACCGTATTCTCCGGTATGACCTCACAGGTGTTCACCTGACAGAACGCCCCGATAATGCAGCCGCTGGTGAGAATCACATTCCTGCCAACATCAGCTAAACAACGGAGGACAGCGTCAATCTCACAAGGAAGTACATCTGTGCACAGTGAAAGACAGCACTGGCTTGAAGGTCACACCTTTTGATTCAATGACATTGTTGTCACCAATTTTCAGGGCTTGTGACACTGAGTCATCAGTTAAGGTGAAACTGGATGTTGACATGGTTTTACAAATGACCTGTGCAGTGATGTTTTGAAAAGGATACTGCAGCCAACTTCAAACACATTGTTGATACCAATGGTCATTGTCTTCGGTTCCACCTCTGATCCCGGTGTGATATTCTCTGGGTAACTGTTGAGATGAAGAAATTAGACTTATGGTCCTTGTGACAATTAAAACTGAGGCTGAATAGAGACAGAAGGGTAAAGATGACATCATCCAAAATGGTAAACATTACCCATTAATGATGACAGCTTGCTCCTCAATCAAGTTGCCTTCTCCAATCACAATAGGTCCTGCTTCTGCAATGATGCGAGCTTTTGGATGGACCACAGTTCTGGGGCCTGAGTGAACGCAGAGAGTTTGTTGACATTGAGGACATTACTGAACTCATCTATGTCAAGTAGTAAGATTAGCCGACATCCAACAAGTGTTCACATACAATGGCTTTGTCATGTCTGCATTCAATAACCACAAGTGGACACAAAGTCAAGTTCTTACCGATGGTGACATCTCCCTTGATCTCACTTTCAACACATACTACGGCTCCAGCAGCTATTTTGACACTGCAAAAAACGTACGTTAGCAAAACGCGAATTACCCGATATAACATGGACAGAGTCAACCGAGCTACTGCTAGCTAGCTGCAAAGCTTAGCAGTTTAAACTAGCTACATGTGTGGTTGCCTATGGCATTTAAGTCGAATTGTTAAATCCAAACTCGTTACCAACATATATAAAGTACACCCGTCAACGTTAATAATACCTTTTCTGGGCATTTTGTCTGTCCGCCATTGTGATAGATGGACGCTGGCAGACACGGTTCGATTGTTCGGTGATCAATTGGAATACTTGCCATTACTGCTTTTGCGCATGCGTCAGTTGTAATTTCTTGGATTTATTACGCGTTTCTTATTTTGTCAACGGAAGCGTTTACAAAATTCAGACTTGAATGTGAAGAAACAAGTCAGTGGCCTGACAGCCATGTGAAGCAAAGTGCAAGGTGCGTGTCCGAGTGTGTGCTGTGGCTCACGCTGCCCCGGCGGACAAACTGCCCAAAAGCGACATGACGGTTTCATCAACATGCGTCACTACTGACCGACGTTTTCTCTCTCTCCTAGCCCCTCTTTACACCATATAGGGGAATCTAGAGCAACTTGACAGTTTTCAGTGGAACGGTTCGAGGTTTTCTGATTGCGCAAGTAGTCGCATAATTACGGTTCTGCAAAATATACAAGCACAATGCATCGCCAACGATGCCGTCGGGTTTACCCACATATTGAATACTAACAGAAAAGACAACTTTTGATTGTATCCCGACCCACTTAAACTAACCATGTAACATTTGTGGTGAAATGACACTTTTATTAAACACGCAAGTTGCACGACAGTCACGCAATGATGGCGAGGTGATGGTTCAGGACGACGAACTGTACTTTGTCCCTTCTGGCTTCCACTATGTCAAAGCGACGAAGAGTCGGAAGTACTATGACAAGTCGGAACCGAAACAACAACAACACAAATGACACATCTCCGGTCAAAGCGGTGAAGAAGACGAGGCAGAGCGAAATGACACAGTCGAGGACGTTGGACATGTATTTTCTTGCCGTTGTGACTGTGTTCGTCGCTGTTTGTGTGGCGCCACTGACAGCCGACATGTTTTCCTGTAAGTACTCAGGTTAGTCGAAGCAAACAGCTTCAGGTTGATAGCTCACCGAGCTAAAATGCTAATTTAAAGCTCGTTTTTAAATATTACACCACTTTCTCCACCGTGTTTGTTTCTATTGTTTCCTGGTGCTGACCTTTCGTCAGTCGGCTGGCGATATCGAGTTTTTGAAGGTTCGTCGCAACATCCGAGCTCGAAGCTAACTGGATCACATTGAAAGAAGCAAGTGGCTTTCATAGGCTGGGCTACAGACGTTTGTAATTCCCTCTTGGGGGTATTTTGCGGATTGTTTCCTCATGTGACCATCGAGCTGAACATCAGTCATTTCAGCCCTCTCACATGCTTTTCCTGTTCCTGGCAGCAGCTCTAGCTAGCTGACCACGTCTGTACTTTGGCTACACATCAAAGCTAACGTCACACACCGGTCGTGTGAGTACGTTTACAGGCTGACAGTGACCAAAGCGATCCCGGTGAGTTACCACATGGTGTTTGTACGTGTTTCTCCTTAAGGGCATTCTTGGTATGTCCACACGTGATAATTATTATTTGAAAAAAGTCACCGACTGTGTGGAAAAGCCGTGTGTTGCGCCAACTCAGAGACAGTTCAGGCTGTAGGCTCCTCTGGTATTTTTCCTCAGCAGGGACAGTAAATGGATTTGTTCTGATTTTCACAGTGTGAGCTGCTGTTTCTCTCCACAGCAGACATCCCTCAGTATGAGCACACGATTCTAAAGATGGACGAAGCGTCTCTGACCGTACACAACGAACTGGACTCTGAGGTGGTGGTGTCCTGGGTGTCAGAGCGATGCTACCAGGTTAGGAACAGCACTTTGCCTGTCTTCATTGGGGGCCGTTTGTGTAATCTATGTGTGTGTGTATGTCAGTGTTTGTACCAACAGCTAGGGGTGGTTCCCAGCAGACCCAGTCCAGGCCAAACAAGTTCTGAGGACTTTGTTGTGGGCACGCAGCATGAAATTACACTACAGCTCAACAACACCTCTTTCAACCTGGACCTTTGCACGTAAGTGAAATCCATAGACATGTATGAAGGAACTGAGGAGGCTGTATACACACACACGGATGGAATGCTCAGTTACTTGTTGGTGGTCAATGACAAGCTGTCACAGTTTAAGAGACAGTTCCAGTATTTAACCCAATATAACATTTGTACTTAACAAGTTAGCAAAGAGTAAATGGATCACTGGGAAACGTCAGAGATATACTGGACCATACAATGCTTTACATGCATTACTATGTTGAAATTAGTGGGAACTTAAACTTTTGGGAACCTAAACAGCATGTGTTAATCCTTTTGTGGGGTGGTAGAATACACTGGGACAGGAAATTGGCACAGTGAAAATGTGATGCAGTTTGAGAAGATGTATAAAGAGATATGTTTCACAAGGTATAGGGGTGAAGAAGAAGTATGAAAAGCAGTTGAAACATTATTAGGTTATTGCTGATTTGGTGTTCTTTGGATGTGTCCACATTAAATATACGTTATACAGTATATAACATAGGAGCAGAGGAGGAGGAAAACATTGAAAAATGAAAGATTAATACTGACTAGGGGTGGGGCCATTTCGAACATTACCAGCAATTTATGTCACTTTTATTTTGTCTTTGTTTTGTTTTTTCCCGAATGTGGACATGCATTTGGTGCATTTCTTTTCTTTGGAATTTTCAAAATAAAAAAATCAAAGTCAAACAGTTTGGTAAAATACATATGACATGTCAGCATTTTCCAGGGGTTGATTTTGATTCCTTTAGTTGTATTTATTCTCTCATGACCATGCAGAGATAGACGTGTCAGAATGTGACTTGTGACATCTTAATTACATGTCACGCTTCACAATGCTTTCCTACACAACCCTTGGACGACAGGGACACGCTAATTCTGTAGCCATTTGCTGCCCACGGAGGAAAATCCATTGATTTGTGTCCTCTAACATTTAGTTGATTGTTTTCGTTTTTGTCTCTAATTTAATTTCAGCCAACACAGAGAAATTAGATAGTTTTAAAATGATCAGAATGATCATTTTACATTAAATATGTAGAAAACAATGTTCAGCAGACCTCATTTTCTTACGCTTTGATGTACTTTCCTCAACGTTTTATTTGATTTTTTTTTATCCCATTAGTTGTTATAGTTGTTGTCTTTTTTATTATATTTATGTTTAAAGTTTTAGTGTTTTTTGTTTTACTGTTTTAATTTGTTTTGTACCTTTTTTAATGTTATTATCTGTGCATTTCTCACAGAGATTATCAATCTGTCTATCATTAGTTGTAGTACTAGTTGTAGTTGTAGTGAATGAACTATAGTATTTGTTTCTCTACAAACTGCATCTGTTATTTTATCCAAAAAAGATTGTTTGCAAATCCTTGGATTGACTGTTGACTAAATATTATATATTGTCCATTAATTCCAAGAGTTCCATTCCACTTCGGGGAGCAGGGAAACTATTCTCTGTGGGTGAAGAATTTGAGCAACTCGTCAGCGGTGAACTGCTCCGTAGTGACCGATGCCGACCCTGTCAACAGTTACATTTGTGAGTCAAACGCACAGACACACTCTGACAATCTTTTATGACACGATCGCCGGCCGTTCAGATGCATTGACTTCTTCCTGCTGAGCCGTCTGATTGGTGTCCCATGTGTCACAGCCATCTTGGTAGCTTCTCTCATCTTCGCCGGACTGGCTGTGTTGTCCGCCATTGGAGGAGTGGTGTTTAGGTAACTTCTCTTTTCTGTTTTCTCCAACTTTATTCACCTGAGCTGAAGTCACTCTCCATTTTGGCCTCTGCTGCTGTGTTGTCATGTTCATGTCTACAGCGTAATCTGTGAACTCGTCCAAATTACCAAAGTATATCGATTGATAGTTCATTCATCTCTAAGAGAAATTCACATAAAATACACACACACACACAGTAAAGAATAGAGTTGAATTTGTACAAGTTAAAAACAGGTACACTGAAATTTTTCTGTGTTCCTGCATCAGTAACAAACTAAATGTAACAAATCTAAAGGCAAATAGACAGGGCATGTCAGAAAGAGGTGAAGAAGCTAGACACAAAAGGGGAACTGAATATATCCAAATGGACATTGTGTGAAGTAAAAATAACATTCTAAATAAACACTAGTGAGATAATGGCAACACTGAAAACAGATGTCCACACAGAAATGAAATGGACCTGAGATGGTCCCATGATTGATTTGGTTTCTTGTGTAGACTTGACGTTGTGAAGGGCATCCTCTTTCGAATCGGCGGCACCATGGAGACAGAGAGGCTCATCAACTCTGTGAGTGTTCCTTCCAAACACAGGCTCAGACAGCACCACCTGTCTGTGGACTGTATGTGTGATGTCGACAGTGCAACTGCACCTCAGCTCATGGTCCAAACACAGGAGATAAAAAGACAAAAGATATGGACTATTTCTATGGAGCCACAGCGCGTTTCTGACCAAAAAAAAAATTAACTAGTTTTTTACAGTTTGACACAGAAAACATGATGTCAGTAACATGAATTAGTAAAGGTTCTCCCAGTGGTTGAACAGAGGCTTTTCAAAAAAGCCACACAAGTCAAACTGAAGGAGCAAAAAACAATGTTGAATTTCTATTCTTTATTTTGTTCATGTGTCTGCCAAAGTGATTTTTTTTGTAGACAAAATATAAAGTGGTCAAAACAGGATGAGTTTTCTTTTGAGTGACACAGGTTATTAAACTAGAAATGCTTTCATTTGTTATTCTGCAGTCATGAGTTTTTGTGTTTTTTTGTGTTTAATAAAACATAAGTGACTAATTATTTTAGTTGCAACTGACAATAGCTAATCATTATTAGTTATTCTTATACAGTTCTTATACAACTATAGAATAACATAAAACAGTAATGTTCATACTTTGATTTTCCTCCCTCAGGAACTTGGCTCCCCTGGTCGAACGGCTCCACCGGTGACTGACAACATCCTCCCGCCCCCACCCAACCCGAGCAAGAGGCTGAGGTCGTTGGATACATTCAGAGGGTATGACACGTGTTACCGTCATGTCACATGCTGTGATACTGTATCACTGTGACATTGTCTCGTGGAATTTCTGCGAGCACTCACATATACAAGGTGTCTAAAGTGAATCATTTAGGTGAATTAGTGTTATATGTCAACTGTGACGTGATGTTTGAAAGTTGATCTCTTCCTTTTTTTGTCGTTTTAATCTGCCGGCTGCATTTGCTCATGTTTCTTGGCAGCATCTCCTTGGTCATGATGGTGTTTGTGAACTACGGAGGTGGACGATACTGGTTTTTCCGCCATGAGAGCTGGAATGGTCAGTCCCAGTATGGACTAGGTTTTTTTCTGTCCTAATTCAAAGCCGGCTTACATCTTTTCTCCCTTCGTCCCACTCAAGGCCTCACTGTGGCTGACCTCGTCTTCCCATGGTGAGCTGATGCGTATTCCTCCCCTGCATGTTTCACAGTTCACAGTTTCACAGACATTCTATGTCGTAGTATGTGTGTGTCTTGTGACTCTCTGTAGTTTGCTGATGTATTTGTATAATTCGTTGGTTGTTGATGCCAAACATAAGGTCATCAACGGCCGTGATGGCTGGATTTTAAAAACATCAACAAAAAAACAAAAGACAAATAATGTACCAAAATGAATTGAATCTAACCTTTTACTACCGTTGTATTGGTACCAGTATTCATGAAAATGTAATAAATATACATTTGATGATCTAATTGGAGTTCCTCATATAAATTTGGGACTTGTATTGACTCTTTCTGGCCTTCCTCACAGGTTTGTGTTTATCATGGGCACATCCATCGCGCTGTCAATCAACGCCCTGCTCCGCCTCGGCTCCAGCCGCTGCTCCCTGCTGAGGAAAGTTGTGTGGAGGAGCCTGCAGCTCTTCGTCATCGGCGTGTTCGTCATCAATCCCAACTACTGCCAGGGACCGTGTGAGTACACCGTTCATGTTGCTAAGCGAGTGAGGTGCTGTGTGGTCTGTCTCCTCTTCTCCGAGTGTGACCTCCCTTTGACCTTTGGCCTCCAAACACCACAGTGTCACTGGACAACCTGCGAATCCCAGGTGTGCTGCAGCGCTTAGCCTGGTCCTACCTGGTTGTAGCCTGCCTGGATCTGTTGGTGGCCAGAGGTAACCTGGACATCCTCACAACGGTCAGCTGCCACTGGATGCATAAAACACTCAATAATCGTTAATAAACTAACGCCATCATGCGTCAGATGTCCTTGCTGATCCCCGAATGGCCAAAGTCGTCATTTGACAGTTGTTTCTGTGCACCCAGGATGTGTGGTGGTCCCCTTGCCTTGACATCCTGCTTTACTGGCCCGCCTGGCTGTGTGTGCTCGTCCTGGAGGTCATCTGGCTCTGCCTGACATTTCTCCTTCCTGTACCAGACTGTCCAACGTGAGTCCAACAGGACAGTGTCTGTCTCCTGTGAGCACGTAGTCAGTGTCATGTTCCTTATTGTGTGAAGTGAATTACATGAGACCACTATGTGCGACCACCCACATGACGTTGTTCCTCACTTTCCATTGGTCCACGTCACACATTGATTCCAGAACACTTGATCACGGAATTATATGAATACAATTTCTTCCTTTTTGAGAAAAAGAAAAGTTTCCCTTTGTTCCTAAAAATCCTCTGAGGAAAGAAAACAAACATTCAGCAAACAGAAACATTGTGTCATAAGTCTATGTGTCTTGTCTCTATGACTATTTTATTGCTAACAAAATCCCCCCCCCCTCGTTTGAACAGCGGCTATCTCGGTCCAGGGGGGATCGGGGACATGGGTGCGTATACAAACTGCACGGGTGGCGCCGCTGGGTTCATCGACCGCTGGCTCCTGGGAGCGAACCACATCTACCAGACTCCCTCTTCACGGGTTTGTGACGAGTCATCGGCACCCGATTTTCACAGGAACATGCCCCCCGCGACTTTATTCAGAATTTACCTCTCTGTCTAAACTCAGGTCATCTATGCGACACACATGCCCTTCGATCCAGAGGGGGTTCTTGGCAGCATCAACTCCATCCTCATGACCTTTCTTGGACTACAGGTTGGTGATGTGCATTTTTCTCTCTTTATACCTCTGAAGGAATGATTTGATAAACCCTCTGGGTTCCGGCTTCAATTACGTGGTGAATTTTCCAGGCAGGAAAGATAATCCTACACTACAGAGATCTCCATTCCAGCATCATGTCGAGGTTCCTCCTATGGGGTTTCTTTCTGGTAAGGACATCAGCTTGTTCTCCGTTGATCAACCGTTAGTGTTTTTTTGATACTTTTGAGTTTTAAGCCTCTGATCCCACTTGTCATCTAATAAAATAAAATAAAATGACTTGTAACTCACAGGGAGTTCTGTCAGCAGTTCTGACCAAGTGTTCCACCGACCAGGGATTCATTCCTGTCAACAAGAATCTCTGGTAACGTTTGCCTTTTCGTGCTTTCTTCGCTTTTCTGCGATGCGTGTTACATTTTTTTCTTGAAGTTCTCCTGTCGTACACATTAGTTCTTCTGTGAAAGGTGCTGGACGTGTTTAGTGCCTTCACCAAGAAACTCAGCTTTGTTGTCGTCCATTCTTTTCTTCGTTTGTCTGAAGTACATATAGAAGGAGAATATTTCCACAGTCATGTATTAGTCTACAGGTTGTCCACATTTGCTTTTTGCCTAGTATTACTTTTTAATCACTATCCTAAACCGCTCAAACCTAACAGGTGAATGTGGAGTATGTCAAAGCATTCTGTGTGTGTCTGTGTCACTCCAGGTCTCTGTCCTATGTGACAACACTGGCCTGTTTTGCCTTTGTGCTCCTGGTGCTGATCTATTACACAGTTGACGTGAAGAAGTGGTGGTCTGGAGCACCTTTCTACTACCCTGGTGAGCACTGCACTGCTTTGGCACACAGGAATTAACATGTCAGCGTGAAGTGTTCACGCTCCACACATCAGTCCTCCTGAAAATGTGGACTCGGATGCAGAAAAAACTAGCATTTTTTTATTTAAACAGACTTTTTATGACAATGTATTGGATGTTTTTATGTTTGATATCTTTTATTTCTATTTTTATCTGTTATTTTGTTTTTTTTTTATCTGTTCTCTTTAGTGCATATTTTTAAGTTAACAAATAATGTGTTACCGTTTTTGCACACAGTATTGCTTTATAGATTTTGTTTATAGTAATTGGAAAAACTGTAAACACAAATAAGCAGTGTTACAAGTACAGAAAATATTAATCTATTGTAACAGCCTTCCAGTTAGATCGATAGATGGATGGATACTTGGATACTTTATTATTTCATAACATAATATGTACATGATACTATTATTTGGAAGGAGATGTCATGCTGTCATCTGTAGTACTGGTCAGAGTTGTTGTAGTGTTTAAATCTCTTTAACCATCTTTACTCTGTGTCTGTGAAATCAGGCATGAACTCCATCCTCGTATATGTGGGTCATGAAGTATTCGAGGAGTACTTCCCCTTCCGATGGCGCATGGCAAACACCCAGTCCCACGCTGAGCACCTCACCCAGAACCTCGTGGCTACGTCCTGTTGGGTCCTCATCTCCTATGTGCTCTACAGGAAGAAGATTTTCTGGAAAATTTAGACGTGGGAACTTGAAATGACCGGGCCCGCAGCCAACAATAGCAGAGGATGTTGTTTACATCACACTTGCTGGATTCATCATCTTAAAACATGTGGAGAGGAACAGAAGAAATAAATACATATATGCAGGACTCTTCCCAGCAGCACCGTTTGCTTCCTTCATCATCCACAATGAAGGAGCTTCCCCAGAGAGCTGAGGATGTACAGCAGCTGGTCACTGCCGGATATCTTAGCTTACTCAGGAAGAACTCTCCCAAGACTAGTTTGGACAACCGACTGCACGGTTACTATGCTGTTCATCTCTGTTTATGTATTACTGAGACTTGTCTCATCCATTTGGGGAAACCCCCTGCTGCCATATGAGGTCTCATTCCTTTACATCCCGTTCTATGAGTGCTGGGTTTTTGTTTCTGTTTTGTTTTTTGTTTTGTTTGATTGTCTCTTCAAGGTCAATGAAGACTGAAGAAAATGTAGTGTCGAGAATGTTTTGTGAGTATTCTTTTCCTCTCCTCCATGGAAAAAAAGTGATGAGTAAGTAAGAGGCACAGTAAATGAGGTTTTAAAATATGAAAGTAATATTTCATTCATGTGGGTGGAGCTTTGATCAGTCGTTACTGGCCTTCATGTGTATTATTATTATCTGCAAACGATTGTCAATTGTGTGTTGGTGAAGAAGATTATTTTTTCCACATAAACACATTAATATGTTGGCAAAAAAATATAAATTTAGATTTTAAATCGGTGCACTCCTTCATGCCCTGTTGCTCAATATCTGAGACTTGAGTCTCTGCAATAATTTCTCATGTTATCGATGAAATTCATTTTGGCAAACCTTTATACATTTATATTTTTATATTCATCGGTTCAAGACAGATTTGTATAATAAAATGTTTGCAATAGTTGCTTGTTTATTGTTTTAAATGCTTAGTAAAGTCGTTACATTCCAGCAACGGGGAAAGGAAGGGAAAAAAAAAGATTTTTATCTCGCGATAACATCGCTCACTCTTCATTCATGTCTATGATGAGAGTTTTTCCAGTCTCGCGCGAGTTTGTAACTTTCCCACGCCTCTTGTTTTGGCGTCTGCCCACTGGCCGTCACCCACCCCCTCTACCCGCAACCCCCCTCCAGTCTGCCTCCTCTGCGGGCTCCGGTGGCGACGGAGGGGGGTTCTCGCGATTGTTGGGGGAGTTGTATGGAAGATGGCGCCCGTTGTCACGGGGTAAGTGCAGGAATTGAACGCGTATGACAAAGCTCGGACGTGTTCCGGTGAAGCGTGGTCGGGCCGTGGAGCTTTGCCGCTGTTTCCCGTCACTGCTACTTCGTGAGGGGTCAGTTGTTCATACTCGTGTGCGTTGAGCTGTCGAGTGGACGTGAACTCACTGGCAAACTACCGGTACTTAGGAACACAGTTCACATTAACGTCCATCCGTGTCGGACGAACTACTGAAGTTACTTTCGTGAAGTTCACTTCAGCAAGTTGCTCAAAGCAACGATGTCCTGTTCTGTTCCGTTCGAGTTCCATGGAGTGAAGAGCTTTGCTAGCATAACGCCCCATCACAAACATGAATTCATTAGCTGAACTTCCCTCGTCAAACACTAACTGAAATGTTGACAATTCTTAAGTTTCTTTGTCTTAAATTACAGTTTAAGTTTAATATATCAGATGTCTCATGCTGCTTTTAATTTGTTCACATATTTATTGATTTGTGATGTCATTGTTCCTATTATTTAGAACAGCATATGTCCTCGTATTTGCATAATGGTCATAAATTAGAGCCCCCCAGTTAATCCTATTTTCATAACAATCCCAATAAGATTGGAATTGAAAACGTTCCAAAATGATAATACATACGCTTAACTTTCAATTTGACCAGTTGAACATTGAACATAACCTGTTCATGTTTATTAAAAACTTGTCAGATAATAGCTTTGTGTATTAATTCAGTGGGAACAGGCTTTTAAGTGTTACGTCGAATATGTTCATGACTCAGATTTTCACTTGTATCGTGCTACCGTCTGTAAAGTCGGTTCTCCTGGTTTTTTGTTTATTCTTCTTTGCAGAAAGTTTGCTGAGCGACCCCAACGCTTGACAAGGTAGAGAAACACTTGGGCTTTCATTCACGTCAGTTTTTTATAAGTCATTGTGCACAGATAACGCAAAACCCTCCAATTCA
>CAAKHB010001499.1:45399-70586 GCA_901007665.1 Aeoliscus strigatus
CAGGACAGGAGATGTCTGTGTGCTTCGTCCTTGTCGAAAGCATCTCTGATGAAGTCACCGTGAGAAAGGGACTAATTCATCAGATCCAAACACTGACACACACACACACACACACACACACACACACACACACACACACACACACACACACACACACACACACGCGCGCGCGCACACACACAGTCATCTCAGTCTGATTTATCATCACTTCCACCAACTCGGTTCTATTTTTTTGCGAGGGTTTGTCTGTTTGATAAAATAAATCCTCAAGCTGTGAACGTGTTGTAATGAAATGTGTAACTGCTGCTGATGGACCAGGACCAGATGATTACATGTTGGTGGTGTTCTGGAACCTTCTGGATCCAGGAATCTGTTGAAGGATTCTCCCTCATTTTCATCATCTGTGTCTAGAACTCCACAATAGCAGCAGTGGACTGTCTCTGTGGACCAGTGGTTAGTGGGTGTGACTGTTAACACAAAGGTCGGGGGTTGGAGCCCCCCCAGGGACGTTTTACTATTGAAATAAAAAAGAGCAACTAGAGGTCAGAGGTCATGCATAGTGTAACAAGGTGTCTAATGATTGTTTTAATAACTATCTGTCTGTTGGAGACAAAGTTCTGTTTGATGATCAGTGGATTTATCAGAGGAGATCGATGAATGGAGGACGATGATGTTGGTGAGATGATCTGATTGGAGGAGGTCAGAGGTCACAAAGGGATTTTCTAGTTTCTTTTTCCTTTGACTACTAAAAAACGCCCCCCCCTATTGTCCCTTCTCTCCTCATCTCTCTCCTTGTCCCCTGTCTCCTCTGTCCTCATCTCTCTCCTCGTCTCCTCTCTCCTTGTCCCCTGTCTCCTGTCTCCTCATCTCTCTCCTCGTCTCCTCTGTCCTCATCTCTCTCCTCATCTCTCTCCTTGTCCCCTGTCTCCTCTCTCCTCATCTCTCTCCTCGTCCCCTCTCTCCTCATCTCTCTCCTTGTCCCCTGTCTCCTCTCTCCTCATCTCTCTCCTCGTCCCCTCTCTCCTCATCTCTCTCCTCGTCTCCTCTGTCCTCATCTCTCTCCTCGTCTCCTCTCTCCTCATCTCTCTCCTTGTCCCCTGTCTCCTCTGTCCTCATCTCTCTCCTTGTCCCCTCTCTCCTCATCTCTCTCCTCATCTCTCTCCTTGTCCCCTGTCTCCTCTCTCCTCATCTCTCTCCTTGTCCCCTGTCTCCTCTGTCCTCATCTCTCTCCTTGTCCCCTCTCTCCTCATCTCTCTCCTCATCTCTCTCCTTGTCCCCTGTCTCCTCTCTCCTCATCTCTCTCCTTGTCCCCTGTCTCCTCTCTCTCTCTTCTCCTCGTCTCCTCTCTCCTCATCTCTCTCCTTGTCCCCTGTCTCCTCTCTCCTCATCTCTCTCCTCGTCTCCTCTGTCCTCATCTCTCTCCTCGTCTCCTCTCTCCTCATCTCTCTCCTCGTCTCCTCTCTCCTCATCTCTCTCCTCGTCTCCTCTCTCCTCATCTCTCTCCTCGTCTCCTCTGTCCTCATCTCTCTCCTCGTCTCCTCTGTCCTCATCTCTCAGTGTGTATAGCCTCAGGAACTAAAGTAGCTTTATTTAACCGGCTGCGATCCCAGACGGTGAGCACCAGGTACCTTCACGTGGAGGGTGGGAACTTCCACGCCAGCTCCCAGCAGTGGGGGGCCTTCTTCATCCACCTGTGTGAGTCACACCTCCTTTTTGCGTCTCGTCTGGTGCGCTGTATTTGTTTTTTTGACGAGTCATTCCTTGTGTCCAGTGGATGAGGAGGAGTCTGAAGGGGAGGAGTTTGCCGTGAGGGACGGTTACATTCACTACGGACAGACAGTCAAACTGGTCTGTTCTGTCACTGGCATGGCTTTGCCCAGACTGGTACTGTGCTGTTTGTTTTTGTTCTGTTTGCTTTGTTTCCACACGTGCTCGGTTTCCATGCATCATATAAATGGTGACTTTGCCCAAAATTTCCAGGTTATCCGCAAAGTTGACAAGCAGGCTGCTCTGCTGGACGCAGACGACCCAGTGTCCCAGCTACACAAATGTGCCTTCTATCTGAAAGACACGGAGCGAATGTATCTCTGTCTCTCCCAGGAGAGAATCATCCAGTTCCAGGTAGGAAACATCTGGACGGATTCGTCCAGTTCACCCTTTATAGGCGAGTCACCACATGTGATCCCTTCTAGGGCTGTACGATAAGTCATCGTCTTATCATGATCGCGACACACTGATGGCAAAAACTGATGATAAATGCAGAGAAATAGTTTACCAACCTTCCTCAAGAGTATTTGACCTAACAAATTGGCCCCTGGATTTATCTACTGTGGAAGAATCTGTCAGCAGAGTTAGACGTCGTCCTGTCGTCCTGGGACAGAGGCGTAATATGAAGGTCATTTTCAGAAGTGGTGGTACACTGACGTCATTGTTTTCAACAACTACCCCTAAGGGCTCAATATTTCTTTTACTTTCTATTGTTATTTTAATTGAATATTTGTTTGGGGTTTTTTTTGTTTAGAAAAGTGTTTTTAAAGAGAAAATACCAAGGATCAAAATTGACAATTTAGTGTTCAGGATCAATAAAAAGATCTGTTTTAAAACGACTATGAAGTCTTTCAGGTTTGTTGGGATTGCTCTCTTTTCATATTTGAGATTTATCGTCAGACATATTTTAGTCGTATCCTCCACATCCCTTTCTAATCTGTCTATCTGTAAGTATACGCCTTTAGAAACGTTTATGAATAGATTTTCTGGAAAATGTTTTCCCATAATCAGGCAAGGAACCAAATATGTTGACTTCATTGACTTTATTTACAATATAAAAGGTTTTATAAAGTCTTTTAACATCCCCTTTAACCTATACGATGTTCATCAGCATTATTATTAATTAGGTTTGTTTAATGTAGTTCTCAGCCAAATGTTGTTAAAATCGTTGGATGAAGGGAAATGATGTCGTCGTCGCAGGCGACGCCGTGCTCCAAAGAAACTAACAAGGAGATCATCAACGACGGGGCTTCTTGGACCATCATCAGCACCGACAAAGCAGAGTACACGTTCTATGAGGGCATGGGTCCCGTCCCCACACCGGTCACTCCTGTCCCCGTGGTGGAGAGTCTGCAGGTGAGCGCGTCCGGACACGTCCTCTTTTGCAGCAGTAGCAACAACATTTCTGTACTTCTGACTTTATGCACCTTAGTGATGGGCAAGACTGAATCCTTAGAACCCGTTCAAGTAAAAAAAAAAGATTCGTTCAGTGAAACAAAGTACTCTTTTCAGTCACTGGTTCAGTTGTTGGTTCACCCAAAATGAATAATTCGCGTACGGAACATCACTAATGCACCTTGTCTCCTTTGTCCCAGTCGTGAATTAGTGCCAACTCAGCATTGTCTCATCATATTCTGCATTTGTCATATGATTCTTTTTTTAGTTTGTTTCGGTGTGTTTTCTTCATGCCCTGAACCGGAGAAACGCTCCTAATGTTTTTTGTACTGCGTTCACATGATAGTAGGAGCATCTTCCTTGTGTGTTCTAAAACCCTTTCTTGTGTGTGTGGATAAAGTTGAACGGCGGAGGAGACGTGGCGATGTTGGAGCTCACGGGGCAGAACTTCACGCCCACCCTCCGAGTGTGGTTTGGAGATGTGGAGGCTGACACCATGTACAGGTCTGAAATCATCTGTGTGTGTGTGTGTGTGTGCGCGCGCATGTGCGTCCGTCCACATACTCAAACCTTGTCGTCCGTCTACCCGCTAAGATGTGGCGAGAGCGTCCTGTGCGTGGTGCCGGACATTTCTGCCTTCAGGGAGGGTTGGCGCTGGGTGAGACAACCGGTGCAGGTTCCTGTGACGCTGGTCCGCAACGACGGAATCATCTACGCCACCGCCCTCACCTTCACCTACACGCCTGAACCGGGGCCCCGACCCCACTGCAGCGTGGCCGGGGCCATTCTACGGACACGTAGCTCCTCACCGTCACCCTCCTCTTCACTGGGTGGACTCGTCGACGGCCGTGCTTTCGGCGGTAGTGACTCGGGCGTGTCGGCACTGGCGTAGGACTTTGTATGTGCGCGCTTTTCCAAAGAAGGACCGATGAGGAGCAGCACGCCGGCTCGGGCCCTCCTCCTCCTCAGAGCTGGAAACAAATACTTGAACAGTGGACACTTTAGCTCCATCTAGTGGGTGATCTCAGACACGTCAGAAGCCGCCGTTTGTGGAGGAGGTTTGTTTGTCCAAACGCCTGCAAACGTGTTTCAGCTGGAGAGTTGATTCATGTGGTGTGTGCAAAGGAACATATTGCTGTAAGAGTAACATAGTTTTTAAGGACCAAGGAATAGCACTATATTATTTTATTCATATTCTATTTTGTACGTTTTTTTGGAGGTACATTTTGACATGTTTTGTACCATATTGAACTTGTCACCAAATAGAATGTTGTCGACTCGTGCTTGAGTCTTGTCTCAGTGTGGGTGAAGATCATGGGGGAACGGATTGAGACCCTGACACAACTTGAAAGGGTTGGTTCTTTCCACATACCAGAGTATGTGTATGATAAATATGAAAAAAAAACATGTTTTAGAAGACTGAGGTTTTCATCAACTCCCACATAATGTGAATCTCCATCCTCTTCTTTACTCACATGACACTACCCCCCCCCCCCCAAAAAACAAACCTCATTTTTTTCAGAAGCGCTTGAACACCCTCACCAGGTTCTGCTCATCCAGCCAGGCTCTGCTGGGTTTGGCCCAGCAGCAGCAGTGTCCGTCAGTCCTGGTGAACAGGTAACCAGCCATGAAATGACCTCTCACCTCCATCAAGGAGCTTCTGGGTTTTCTGGTGTTTATCTGGTTATTTGTCTGTGTGCAAATTCACTCAAAAAGTTCTGGATGTGTTTGTAGAATGTTCAGTAACTGCTGCTGATGGACCAAGACCAGATGATTAAATGTTGGTGGTGTTCTGGAACCTTCTGGAACCATCTGGATCCAGGAATCTGTTGAAGGGTTCTTCCTGGTTTTCAGTCTCTGTGGTCCAGTGGTTAGTGGGTCTGTCTGTTGACCCAAAGGTCGGGGACAGGAGCCCACACAGGGATGTTTTAGCATTGATATAAAAAAGAAGAACTAGAGGTCAGAGGTCATGATTTGTGCTGATTGTTTTAATAACTATTAGACTATTAGAGACGAGGTCCTGTATGTCCTTATGATCATTGAATTTATCCGAGGAGATCGATGAACGGAGGACGATGTCGGTGAAATGATCTGATTGGACGAGGTCGGAGCTCTACAGGTGGTTTTCTAGTTGCCTTTGTATGCGATTGAAGAACTTTCAAAGTAAGATGAACTTTTCCTCCCCAATAGTCGCTGCTTTTGTGTCTCTTTCTCTTCGTACCTGGTCTTTGCGTTCTGTCTCGTCATTTCGTCACAGCAAAATAACCCTGAATGATGTCGTCCTTCTGACACCTCCTGTGTGTTTTTCTCACTCTCACACTGTTTTCTGTGTCTTTTCACTGACCATCAAACCCTCGGTCTTCTCCTGGTGCTGTATGTCTCCAGAGACATGATGAATGTCTGTGCCTGTTGGTCTTAAAAGTTTCTCCAAAGTCTCGTCACCGTTCAGTCTCATCTGTGTGTGTGAATGCATCTGATGTCTCCTGACTTCAATCCTGCTGAGGTTTATTGGACACTCACCACTTGAGCATGCTCCACAGGGTGGAGGTCAAATCTGTGCCACTATTTTTACACAGGGAGGCAGATTGCTGGAAGGAAACCCGACACTTTGTTGCCGTTTAAGTGTGCATAGCCCACTTTAACTGTTTGGAAGCCTCCAGGAACCGGGCCGACCTGATGGCGGTTGGAGGGGTTGTGTCTGAGGGTTCACGGGTGCCGGCGGTCGTTTGGGGTTCGGTGCTCTGAGAGGAGCTGGAGAAACGTTAGTCTGCAGAGTTTGGAGCGTCAGACACAGACAACTAGGTCCTGACGTACGTCTGCTATTCCTGTCGCCGCCGACTCCACCTCAAGCAGTGTGAAGATGTATGTCAGGACCTCCAGGATCTGACAGAATTCATCGAACCCGAACCCACCGAACCCAGTCCTCAGAGAAAACTCTTCTTTTTTTTGTGTTTAGTTTAAACCCCTGTGTACGTATTCAGGCTGGGGTTGGGGGGAGGAAACATAATCGCATGAAGGGGCCCAGTTGCTAGAGAGAGAGAGAGAGAAAGAGACAGAGAGAGGGGGAGGTTGTGTCAGTTCCAGACAAGAGTGTGTCATCTCTTCAGTGTGCAGGGGCAGAGCTGACAGTCCACACACACAAAGGACGAGGCGTGAACTCCAGGAACCGAGTGGATCTGACCGGGTCGGTTGTGATGTGGTGATGATGGATCCTTACCAGACTTCCTGACTCAGGTTTAACTGTTTCCTGGAGTATCGTTGGGGCATCTTTGGGATTATTTCGACCTGTTCAGGAAGTCGATCCGCCAACAGCTGAATATTGTCTCAGAGTGACTCCAGTGTCCAGACCAGGTCGGGTTCGGTGGGGGTTGGGTTCCAGCCTGAACGTTCTCCCCCAGTTGACATGCTGCCTCCGTCCCCGCTGCTGCTCCTCCTGCTGCCGGCTGCGGTGGTGGTGGCGGCGCAGGGTGCCGGGGTCCTCCAGGGCTTCACCTTCCCCGACGGGGGTGCAGGGTTCGACCCGACAGGTACGACGGACTCAACCCAGGACTGAAGCTGGTTTCATCCAGGGTGACACACTTCTCCACTGCTTTATGATTTACAATGTTTCTCCACTAAAACCACAAACGTCATCCAATCAGCCATCTGTGCTTCTAAGATGAAAAAGCCACAAATCTTTGAATCTTGTAGCAATGAAATATTGTTGTTATTATTACATTTGAAAATACTCAAATTATTTGTCAGTTACTTACAATATTTCATACGTGTGTATATATATATGTGTGTGTGTGGTTTTAGTAAATCTACACCTGTTTTTTGATTCTTTTTTATTTGTTTATTATTTCTTTTAAATTAAATTTGAATTTAATTCTATTTAAAAATACAATTAAAAAGTTAAATCATCATATTCCAACTCTTTAGTACTGAAATTTTTAAATCAATACAGAAATATTCTAATCCACAGGGATCAATAAACTACCATCAACCCACTATCAGACCAAAAAACTATCATCGTGAAATTAGTGATCTCAGGTGAAGCAAACACCGGCCTTGATTTTTGTACCGTCCAAATTATTTCTAAAATTCATATGTGAATCTGGAACATTCCAGCGTGTAAAACTACTTAAAACATACCACTCTTTAATCGGTCCTTGTATTTTATCAAATAATTACCAATGTGAGTTGACGATGGCGTTATTCTCTTCTGTTTCCACTCTGCATTCACCAGCTGATGTGCAGAGGTGTGTTCAAATCAAATGTCGACCTCCTGCAGCGACACCGATAACACACGCAGGCCTACACCGTTGATATTTGAGAGCCGGTCCAGCTGAGAGCTCTCCTCACCGCTGAGAAATGTTTCATCAACAACACGGTGATAGAGCTGTAGGGACGAGCAGAGGGACGGATTAGATTCACGGTGATGAGGATGCTCACGTCGCATCAACTGACACGTGACAGAGAGTTGGTGTCTGTCTGACCCGTGGTGTGAGGGGGTTAAGTGAGCCCCAGTTGAGAGACGAGTGGTGGAAGCTGAAAACGGACCGGTATCAGCACCTCGGATATTTGACGAGCTCGGCTTTGACCCCTTCTCCTTTCGGCGTCTTTGCACAACTAAAACATCTCACAGCGACAGAACTGGGTCCTGACGGAAACAGAAAACGGGCTGGTTTTATGTCTTTGACGTGAACGTGACCCGATGGCTGAACTCTCTGGGCCACGTGACATGGGTTCACATCTCCTTTGTCTTTGTTTTGACTAATACATTTACACATCACATGAGAGTGCTGCTGCATACATCTATATTAGATTTCACATTTTATTGGTTTAATAACATTGTATTGTCTTTTGTTGTTTTAATTTTACCTCCATTATTTATTTATTTATTTATTATTATGTATTATTGTTTATTTTATCATACATACACATATATTATTTATTATTATATTTAACATTGTATGGGTTTATTAATTCATTTTTGTTTATTTTCTCATGTTGTTTGTATAGTTGCATTTTATTGTGAAGAAGCTTTTTCTGCATGTTTGAATGAAAGGTGCTACGTATAAATGGAGACTCATTCCCCTGTGGAATGGCGTGAAGAACATGCAGATGAGTGTGTAGATCCTGTCCGACTTGTTGCCGTCTTGCTGCAGACCCCTGCTTTGCCGTGTCTCCCCCATGTCTGAGCGAGGCCGACCGCTACAGCCTGGACGCCCTGCGGAGCATCCACGAGATGATGGACGACGACCGGGATGGCGGGATTGAGGTGGAGGAGAGCGTGGAGGTACAAAGACTCCCTCTGTTGTCGACTGCTGTGCGTGTTCCTACGCGGGGCGAGTGGGTGAAGCTGGGCTACGACGACAGGTGTCCTGTCTGCTGCTGCTTCCAGGATAGCAACGGTTTGACTTCGCTTTTGGCTCAGTGACAAAACTGGTTTGTACAAATAGAACACTGGAACACGGATGGCCGACATGTCAAACATCATTTTGTGGCGTGTGTTAACATCCTCCTCCCCTGGAAAGAGTAGAAAATGAAGTCTTCTGAAATATTCAACAGCAAACGTTAGATTGTGCCGGACACTGCTGGTCCCCAACAGGAGAAGTCCAAAAGCCGTTGGTTGTCCGTGTACATTGTACAAAGAAATGGGGACAGGACATTGAAGGACAGGAATATTAAAAAATGAGTGACTATAATAAGTGACTATTTGATACAGACATGGAAAGTGAGGGAAAGTGACAAAAATGGACTAGAATTATTACACAGTAAAAAATACTGTAAAATATAAGACAGTCCTTGATCTGTATATGTATGTTGTTTGTTATTTTGGTTAGGGGGGGTGGCTTTCAGCATGACCTGTGATAGCACATTCATCTCTAATGATGGTTCCATGTAAATGACCATTAATGGAGCTTGCGCTGCGTGTGTGTGTGGTTTCTTGATCCTGCGTGTGCATGTCAAGTCACCCGTGGCTTTGGGATTAAACCCAGAATTGTAAAATGCTCCTTCACCTTCCAGAATGAAGTTCAGGGATACAGTATCCAGGGGCTCGGGTTGCCGTCGCCATAGAGACAGGAGGGAGGGAGGGGCCACTGGCTCATCAGAAAACATTCCCAAGTTTCCTTAAGAGAAATGAAGCCTGCGTTTACAGCCAAGGACACATTCCATAATACCACACACACACACAAACCGGAGTGTGTAACACACTGCGTGTGTGTACGCTCCACGTCGTGTTCAGTGATTGAACTCCACCACATAATACACACGGTCAGTTTACTTTCAGGGTCGAGTTGAGACTCGATGACTCTATTTACATACATACGCCAATAAACGTGAATACGTGAATAAAAACTCTTCGAAGCAGTAACAAAAAAATTACATTTTATCTAAAATACTCTAAAACCCCCACTGGCAGTTTTTTTTTCCATTTTTTCCCGTATCTTAAATTTTATTTTTTATTATTTTCCTTGTGTTTTTTTTCGTTGTGGTTGTGCCTGAACACCAAGACAAATTATTGGTATGTGTAGGAGCAGAACCAGGCTCTTATTCTGAAGAGACGACTGCACGACAAGTTTCACAAAGCAGAATACTGAAAAAAGAGCTTCTGTGTATTCCAGACCGACTGAACGTGTTTCCACTCACTCATTGTTTTTGCTGAGTGTGTGAGAACCTGCTGTGGTTAAAAAGATGTTTTGTAAAGATTTTTTGTACTCTCTCCCTCCTCCAACCTCTGTGTTCCAGTTCATCATTGAAGACATGAAACAGCAGCAGACCAACAAACACAGCAACCTACACAGAGAGGACCAGCACATCACAGTTGAGGAGCTGTGGAAAGGCTGGAAGTCGTCTGAGGGTGGGTGTCAGTTCGACCGAGGAAAAGACTGAAAAATTGACTCTTTCTGACTTTTTGTTTCTTTTTTCAGTCCACAACTGGACTCAGGAAGATGTTCTTCGCTGGCTGAAGGAGTTTGTCGAGTTGCCACAGTACGAGAGGAACTTTAAAGACTTTAAAGTCAATGGAAACACACTGCCCAGGTGAGGATCTTCAGCATCTGAGGCTTCCGTTCGAAGCCACTCATGGTAAAAACAGCTGAACTGACCCAGATCTGCCCGTTTGAAGGATTGCAGCCAACGAGCCCTCGTTTCTGAGCGGTCACCTGAGAGTCCAGGACCAGCGGGACAAACAGAAGCTCAACATCAAAGCTCTGGACGTCGTGCTGTTCGGGCCTCCTACACGTAAAAACACCACGCCGTGTGTCATTCGTACCTTTACATACTGTAAATTGACAGAGTAGGGCTGTTAAAACACACACACACACACACACACACACACGGCTGCTTTGGGCTCTTTCACTGATCCAAGCAGCGCAGCAGGTTCTCAGCTGTCTCACAACCTTCTCAACCTCTGACAACAACTCCAAACTCATTTGTGAACAGATTTGATGATCACACATTTTGTTTTTGGGTCAGAAACTGCTTTTTAACCAGGAGTCAGAAACTTAAGCACACACACTTTGTCATGTTCAGATCTTCAGAACTGTGTCGTTATGAATGGAGACCATTTGTACCATGTTAAAGGTTGTTTTCTATCCATTTAAGTTGATATGTATCATTTGTTCACTTTATTTTCAGAAGTTGTTGATTGATTGACGGGAGCCAAGAACGTTCATCTGCTATTTTCTGCAATGTTTTTTTCTTTTTCCCCAATTTCCCCAAAAAGACACAGGTTAATGCTTTTAACCCTTTACCACCAACGGTATCCCTGTTACTCTGCATACTTTGGAGCACCATAATGACATGACTACAGTATGTTCCTCAAAGGTGGACAACAGACATGTTGCTGTCATTACAGTAATCCCATTCGCTCTGTTGCCAGAAGCCCGCGAGTCTTTACCGTAATGACAGAAACCTGGATGTGAAGTGACTCTTCTCAGCTTTCAGGAACTGTTTTCTGCGCAACTAGTCGTATAATTACGGAACACCAGAATATGCTGACATGGATGTATTGTCTGCGTTAAGGGTTAAGTTGATCATTTTATCCATACCTGCCTGATGGACCCTAACATGCTCCTCATTGGAAACGTACATCAGTTGTATGTGGATACCTTTAATATCAGCAAAACACCCGCCTTGGTTGCGAACCTCGTGGTTTTATCCCCATAAGCGCAGTCTCCTTATTTAACAGCCATACCTCGTCATCCATCATTACCAATTAGCCTTCCACTCCACAGGTCCTCCTCATAATTACATGAAGGACCTGCTGCTGATTGTATCGGTGGTGATGGGAGTTGGGGGCTGCTGGTTCGCCCAGGCACAGAACAAAGCCAGCAAGATCCACATAACCAAGATGATGAAAGATCTGGAGAGTCTGCAGAGAGCCGAGCAAAGCCTCATAGACCTCCAGGAACAGTAAGAACTCCTTGTCTGTCTCTCTCTCCTCCTGTACACGATTGAACCGCTGTTTGATTACACGTCAATTACTCATCCTCAGACTGGAGAGAGCCCAGGAAGAGAAGCGCAATGTGGCGGAAGAGAAACAAAACTTGGAGGAGAAGATGAGGGACGAGATCATGGGAGCGCAGGAGGAGGCACATCGCCTGCACGAGCTACGACAAGGAGCCGTCACCGAGCTCAGCCGCCTCAGATACGCGGAAGAAGAGCTGGTGCAGGTGGAGATGCGTCACACCGCAGAGAGCGATGACGGTATCACTGACGACACATTCACGCTAGCGTACTTTGGAGTGCCGTAATTACGCACAAAATGTTGCGTAATTACGGCACGGTGATATTAGAAGTGTCACTCGGTTCCTCATCCTTGTGTGAGGAGAAGGAGAAAACGTTGTTAGGTTACACTTTGGAGCCAAGTTGCTGTCATTACGGTAATGACTCACCAGCTTCCAGGCAACAGAGCAAAGGGGATTCCCGTAATGACAGTAACATCGTTGAACCATTCAGCATACTCTTCTTCTCCTAGCTCCTTCTACACACCAGGTAAGTCCAAAGTTATCCTATGCGTGAATGTGGCACCGGGGATACCGTCGGTGTTCATGGGTTAAACACCTGCAGTACTTGCGACTCCTTGATACACATCTGACTGACACCAGGTCCGCGGCGCCCTGAAGCAGGCAGAGAAGGACATGAAGGCGAGCTGGACGGCGTCAGAAGCCCTCCAGCAATGGCTGCAGCTGACGCACGAAGTGGAGGTCCAGTACTACAACGTGAAGAAGCACAGCGCCGAATTACAGCTCGCCATCGCCAAGGAAGAGGTGACGCATGGAGAAACATCAGAGAACATCAGCGTTCCTCTGTGCCTTGTTTTCAACCTTTATAGGGAACTTATTGAAATACTTCAGTTCCAAACCCACTTTTTCACATTTATACTGTTTTTCAATATATTTTTGTTTGTTTTTTAATAAGTCAATTATATGTAGTTCCTCACAGTTTTGTGTAAAACATTTTCTCATGCAGTATATACTATAGTATAGTATATACTCAACATAAAAATGATAAGAAATTATGTATGTTATGGGAAATGTGAATAAAAATGGTATTATGCAAATTACCTGGGTTATTTGCACATAACCCGAAAACATGGGTAGTTTGCAAACAACCCATCTATCTGGGTTGTATGGGTTAGGGTTAGTGCTAGCTAACGGATTTTAGCTAGCTATGGTGGTAGCTGAGTTTGATAACGTTGATGACGTTAGCTAGTTCGCTACCTAGACTAGCTTTGCACATTACCTGAACACATGGGTAGTTTGCAAACAACCTTTCCGGGTTGAATGGGTTAGGGTTGGTGTTAGTGCTAGCTAAGCGTTAGCTAGCTATCGTGGAAGCTAGCTTTGATAGCGTTAGTTAGCTAGCTATATGTAGTAGCTTTGCACATTACCTGAAAACATGGGTAGTTTGCAAACAACTCGTCCTTCCCGGTTGTTGTAAACTACTAAGGTTGTAAACTACCTGAGTAATTTTCATATTACCTGTTTTTTCACATTACCTGTAACACATATATTTATAGAGAGAAAGCTGTTGGATCAAAGCTAGCGATCAAATATGGTTTCTCACCCTATAAAAGGTTGATTACTATATTCTTGTGTTGTGGGCTATTTTTTTTTCTTTTTTTTTTACTGTTTTCATTTTAGTGCATGAAAAGTTCTGAGTGAATGAAGTTTGATTGATTGATAGACAGCAAGTAGTCAAGTCCAAAGTGAGATTGTCTGGTTTGCACCTTATTCAAGTGCATAAGTGAAAACAAACTATAAAAAACAGATGGTAAAGCACAGGATTGTGAATGTTTCCGATTTTTGACCCGTCTGCTCTTTGCCTCCTTCAGGCAGAGAGGATTAAGAAGAAGAGGAGCTCGGTGCTGGGGACTCTGCACGTGGCCCACAGCTCCTCTCTGGACCAGGTGGACCACAAGATCCTGGAGGCGAAGTGAGTGTCACGGTTTTCTCTGCTGGCTGGTTTCCGTCTGTCAGAGTCATGACGGTTTGTGT
This sequence comes from Aeoliscus strigatus, assembly GCA_901007665.1. Classification (NCBI taxonomy): domain Eukaryota; kingdom Metazoa; phylum Chordata; class Actinopteri; order Syngnathiformes; family Centriscidae; genus Aeoliscus; species Aeoliscus strigatus. The sequence goes on from CAAKHB010001499.1 coordinate 59,052, forward strand.
ATCGGCCATAGAAACGCCCTGTCTGAGGTCACAGCCTGCCTGCGGGAACGACTCCACCGCTGGCAACAGATCGAACGCCTCTGCAGCTTCCCAGTCATCAGGAATCCGGGCCTGGCAAACCTCACTGCTCAGCTCTACTCCGACTCAGTGGCCATGGCTCTTCCCCGGGTTCCCCAGCCAGCTTGTTCATGCCACAGCTCAATCCATGGGTCTATCGAGGATCTGCTGGAAGAATCTACTGCTTCGATCTTACCACAAATGTCAGGTAAGAAACAGTTAACAGTCAGATCAAAGGAGATAAAAATGAATAATTGTACACGGGGCACATCAAACTGACTCTGGTCTTGTCTGAAAGTCAGAAATATTAATGTCATTACTAGAACATCCCTCTGTGAGCTCCTCCAATCAGATCATTTCACACAATAGTCTGGTCCTCCATTCATTGATCTCCTCTAATAAATCAAATAGTTATAAAAGAACCATTAGACACCTTGTTGCACTAATCACGACCTATGATCTCTAGTTTTCCTCTTTTATTTCAAAAGTAAAACGTCCCTGGGGGGGCTCCAACCCCCGACCTTTGGGTTAAAAGACAGACCCACTAACCACTGGTTCTAGACACAGATGCTGAAAATGTCCCTATCTGAAAATGCGGAAGAATCCTTCAACAGATTCCTGGATCCAGATGGTTCCAGAAGGTTCCAGAACACCACCAACATTTCATCATCTGGTCCTGGTCCATTAGCAGCAGTTACTCTACATTTTATTACAATACGTCCAGAACGTTTGGAGTTATTTTGCCTGAGTGTACCTCAAAGACGGGTTGTAAAATATAAATTTAAAGTGATGAACTCATGGTGCAGTCATGTGGAATCAGGGAAACAGGAGAGATGTCTGCCGGACAGAACGTAGAAACAGGAACCGCAGGACGCAAAATGGAACCCACGTGACATGTTTACTATTGTGATGTTGTGTATTGTTTCGTGTTATTATCACATCAATGCCTCTCTGGCTAGAAAATCCTGTTTTCTCTAGTTGTTGCATCACAAACAAACTGTCACTTCTGCTAGTGAATTCCATGGCGATAGACAGTAAATGTTAAAATAGTTAAGCTCTGAACGTCATTGGCATCTGTTGATTTTACTGTCCTTCTTCCTTCCAGTCTGTCATCGGCCCTTTCCCTGATTCCATGTCAATGCAGCATAAATGTTCATGACATGTTGCTGCGCTGTCATGTGAGCCACACAAGAGTTCCTCGTTCTTTTGACAGTCAGACTTTAAGTTTTTACACAACGCACTCCTCAACCTAACATCAGGCTCTATGAAAGTATCATCTGCATTCAAATACATTTTTTGTTCTTCAGCCCGGACGAGTCCCCAGCTCCTCACAGGGCCACAACAGAGCTGCTGTGGAATCGTTCTATTCACGAGCATGTTGAAAAAGTCATGGCGCGCTACAAACGCTCTTAGCACCTATGACGGATGACTTTGGTCTTTGTCTAGTTCAAGTTCCACCTCTGAAGCGCTCGCCGCGGACACATGCGACCACCGTATGCCGCTCACGCCGTCCCTGTGTTATCGGCCAGTCGCCGGCTGCTCTGATCTCTGCCGACCCAGACCTCCTCATTCCAATCCGAGGTCCTTACTCTCGCTTCGACGAGGACGACGGGCTCTTCCTCAAAACGCTACAGAAACAGTACGTCAACTTGGCCCCAACTTTCAGTTTGTTTTTCCTTTCATACTTTTATTCTGATTCTGATTCTTTCCTTTCATTGTCACTTACTTTCTTCATCCATCTTCTCCTTCCTAACTGATAGAGACTCCCAGGAGATGTTCTCCGACTCAGAATTTATCACTTCACCTCCTCATAACAAAATGTTCCCCGGTTCGGCTGCTGACAGCTGCTCTCCAAAACGCTACCACGATGACACTGATCTGCTCGCAGACACTTCCACTGTAAAGACTAAGGAAGTAGAGCCAGTGCTTGAATCTCCAATTCGTAAAATCTCTGTGGAAGAGCTTGAAGCTTCTGTGGATGTTTCCTTCAGAAAAATGGAGAGTTCTCTGGAAATCCAGTCTCTGAAGATGCCCAAAGAAGAAACCGTGATCGAGGCTACTTCAAGGAAATTAACCCGAGAAAGGGGTGAAGTTGGCTTGGACCTGGATGCCGAATTTCAACTGAGGAAAGTCAACAGAGACACAAAGGGAGATTTTATTGAAGGTGCCTCGGGGAGTCTACTCAGAGAGAGATGTGACTTGCCACAGGATGTCAGACAAATCTGTTGGACTGAATTAGAAGCATCAGATATTAGACCTAGGAAGCTAACAAGAGATATGATGGGAATGTCAATGGACAGCGCCACAAAGAGGATACAACGGGATAATGACGAGCGTCCATTTGACTTAGTGTCCTCACAGATTATAAGACATTCAATGGGAACGTCCCTGGATACGGTTTCAAGGAGCCTGGATTCTTCTGGAAGGGCAATGGTCATGGATAGAATAGTTGAGACCACGAAAGCAGCCCCAAGAAAGATATCTAGAGAAGATCTGGATAAATCCTCCATCAAGGCGCTAACCAGAGAGCAATTTGAGCGACTTCTAGAAACCACCTCCTGCACAGAGTCGCACGTGTTTGGATTGGAGCCATCAACAAGTAAGAGGTTAATGAGAGACGAAGTGTCTGCTGGTTCTCTCAGGCGGAGGATGCCGAGAATGTTAAGAGATGATGTGGACAGTTCCACAGACACGCCCACAGGAAAAATCACCTGGGATCGAATGGACGCGCCCAAGGAAATCCTGAAACACTCAGCGAGGGAGGAGTTGGGGGAATCCGAACCGAGCTCGTCGTCAGGTCCGATCCGTCAGCCGGACGTCACCGCGTCCTCCCAGCTGCCCTGGAAGTCCTCAGCCGACGTTTTCGCCGTTGGGCCGTTGAGCCAGATCGTGTACGATGGGATCCTGGAGAAGTCGACTCCAGCCGGTCTCTCCGCGTCGACCCCCAACCTGCCCCAGAGCAGGATGCTGGAGGTGGAGCCACCGCTGGCCCCGGCCAGAGCTGCCCCCCCGGTGCCCGCGTCCCCTCCTGATGCTAAAGAGGACAAAAACAAGGAGAAAGAGAAGAGCAAGAAGTCCCTGAAGCTAAAGAATCCCTTCAAAAAGAAAACCGAGTCGTCTTCAGAGAAGCCTCAGAGTGGTCTGCAGAAACTCTGAGCCGGCTTTTTGGTCCTCTTTTCTTCATAAATGAATCTTGTTATAAACTAAAAGTTTGTTGTAGAGAAAAGTTGATGTATTTTCTGAGCTGCTGAAAAACAGCAGTCAATCTTGTTGTTTTGAGTTGGAGACAATCATGGAAACGTACGATACGTCATCTTCAAAATGAAGTGGAAATTGTATAATTCTTGGACAGAAACCACAACTGGATATGAGGAAGGAGGATTCTGATCCTCAGTGAACAACCTGTTGAGCATATTACTTATTTTCTATTTGAACTGAGACTTTCTTTTTCTTATCAAGTCTTATGGAGACGTGTGGTTGACACCATGTCGAGGTTTAACCACATGCTTCTCTTCTGGTTAACAGACTCCGTGTTTGAATTGAATTGAATTTAAATCAAATGTCTAATGCAGTTTGGAAAAGCCATATTTTTCAACTTATCTTACTTTTATGTTAATGCTGATCCAAATCCTGTGATATGAGACTTGGTGTGATTTTATTTCTAATTTATTTGTTATATTATTGAGGGAATGTTGTACCGTCAAAGAACTTCACAGCGCTCACAACTAAATAAATCAGGGAAAAGTTGACTGACTCTAAGAGGAAAGTTCTGCTGTCAGGTGTTTCAGAGCTGCTGAAGACTGAACCCCCCCAGATTTTTAAACCGTAACTGTTTTTACTTGGCTAAATTACATTTGAAATTTGAAATCAGCTTTATTTGTATTCCACTTTAGGGTTTGATAGTCGACTATCGGGGTGAAAGACGAACACCGAGTAACGTGGTGAATCCGTCGTAACCCCGTTTATAACCCGTTTCTTTCTAAATCACAATTCAGTGTCCACACGTTCATTTCACGTCGACAAATGACTTCTTGTACCTTACCGAGTTATTATTTCATTTCTAAAGTGCACATTGTGCTCACGGAAGCTGAGTAGACTTTTGTTTGTTTGTTTTTTTGTATATTTGAGTTAGCCCCTGACGATTCGGTGAATCAGGAATCAGCTGTGGATCGTCTGTTTTCAACCAACACCAGCACTTGTAAAGTGTGTTTTCCCTCCAATATTTTTGCTAGAATAAACACAAAATGTGTCGTTGTACCATGTTGTTCCCTAATGCTGTTGTTGATTTCATGTTTATTTATTTCATGCTCGTGTTTATTTATTAGTTCCCAGGCACTCACATGGGGGAGATGTGTCTTTATTTCTTTCTAGTTTAGGGGACAAACTTGTTGAAAACCCACGTTTCTTTCAAATGTCCTTTGTGCGTTGATGATGAATGTTAAACCACGACAGGTGCTGTTTCAAATGTTGCACATTGCTTGAAATGTATTTTGTTTATAAGGGATTTATGCCTCTTTTGTGTCGTTTACAAGCTTGTAGAGGTGGAGTTCTTTATGAAAACATCATTTTCTTTTGTTGAGGACACAGACGAGAGCTGAAGGTATGAAAACATGATTTTATATGCTGTTGACAACAATTAAAAACACAGCAGAGGCTGTTGGGCTGCCGTCTCGTGCTTTAAAGGCAAAACTGTTCTGGAAGAAATCAAAGTCCAGTCATGTGTTTGTCATGTTTGATGTGATATGACCAAATACCCTCAGGACGTGACAAGAATGTTCAGTGGTCTGATTTCGAAGCATTCTACTTGTAGCGTCTTCATATTTCTCTCTATAATTCTGCAGTGGAGTCGTTCAGTTTCCGTGTGTTTCCCACTGACTGAGTTCAGGAACTGAACCTTTTTTCTAAATGAGATAAAAGTTACAGCTGATCATTTCCTGTTTGACCTTCAAGGTCAAGTCTGCTTTGACTTTAAGTTGAATAACTCGACATCAGGATGTTTGTGACATTTGATGAAACACACATCAAACAGCTACACACATTCTTTGACTTTGTTCTCAGTCTCCTAAACACACACACACACACACACACACACAGCTTACAGGTAATTTGAAATAAAATCAATCAATAAATAAACTTGTATTTCACCAGCGTGATGATCATCAGATGGTTTTCAGTGAATCTGAGTCAAATCACAACCCACAGATTGACTATTTGTGAGGTGTATTTATTCATCAATTGCCATTTTTTTTATATTTAAGCAGTGAAATTAAAGTACACAACAGGCGTCTGATGAGCAAATCCACAAATAATTTGATTTTTATGAGTTATTTTTTTAGTATACATTCATTTTAGCACATAGAAGTTCAATAAGTACAAGTACTGCCTCGTGTATCAATAATGAATTCATTCTCTAGATGTGTTGATGGCGGAATAGGTGCAGAAGTCTGAGTGAGTTTCCTCCTTCGATCTGTGAAACGTCGGACGGACGTCCAAGGCAGCGTAACACATGTCGTCATCCTGAAACGATGTTTGAAAACCAGATGAATGTGAACAGGAAATACAGATACAACAGGATGCGCTCAGTCATTTTCAAAAATAAGACGCAATAATAGTCACAAACAGCAACAAAATGCAAAATGAAAAAAAACTGGACCTGTAGTCTCTGATCACCACCGTCTGATGTTCCCTCATGAGCTGGAGATGTTTTACCTGCAGATCGTTATTATTATTACTACTACTACTACTACTACTACTTGTACGTATGTGCTACTATTTTTTCAATTTTGTAAAATGCAAAGGTTCAAAAACTCGATACCTGTTTTTGCACAGAGCTGATAAGCCAGAACGGAGGAGATGAGAGCGAAAACAACACCACATGTTAGCGACACAAAGCACAGCGGCTTCCAGAACCATCCGCCGTCTTCTGGAGTCTCGTTCTGCTGCGGCTCGTTGAATTCTGGCTCAAATACAAAGTGGAATCAGTTCGACTGATTAACAGCGTCTGATATCGTTTTCTTCTTGGTGAATCTGCACTGTTTTACTTTTAATTTCACTTTGAATGAATCAATATATCATCTCTCCTCTGGTATTTGTTTTCATGTAGAACATAAAAAGACGTCGTCTTTGTGAGAAATTCTTTCCAAAATAAGTAAATCAAATCAAATCCTTAAATCAGTGAAGATGATGCGGTTGGTTCTTAACACGAAATCCATGAATCCATGAAAACCATCTCTCACCCAGCAGGACCCTGGTCAACGTGTTTCCAAATGTGTAGTGAAGAACAGACGTGATCTTCTCCCTTTTCACCACCTCCGTCTTTCTGGTTCCACAGTAGTACAGACCCTCATCTGAGTCAGTGACGTTTGAGATGTGAAGGTCGTAAGATCCAGAGGAACGGTTCCTGACGACGCGAAAACGCTGGGTGAGTCCTAGACAGTCGGACCATGAGCTGTCAGGAACTGGGCATAGAACCAGAGTGGGCTGGAGCTCATGAGAGCAGTTTCTGTACCACAGTATGTGTTCTCCGACTGACGTTCTACAGTCACACCACAGAGTGACGGTGTCTCCTGATCGGACTCTCAACTCCAACGCGGATCCCGAGGCGCGTCCTGTAACAGACACAGTCACACTGGTTCACTGCAGCAGAGACGTTCACATCAGAACCGCTGGATGAACACTGTACAAGTATCTGAAGTATTTGGACAGGCTGTAAATTCATCTTCAAAAAAGAAAATTACCCAAGAGGAAGATCACAAAAACGTTCATCTTGTCCTGATGATGAGCGAGAACAATCAACGGAAGTCACATGTTGTCCGACCTGCCTAGATGTTTCCATGAAAGGAAACGTAAGCTGCCATTGGCCCACGAACGTCGATTTAGGTCACAACCACAAACTTGGTGTCACTCTGAGCAACGTTTCATCAATCAGAGAAAACTTCAGCTCATCGGTCCATTCGTTCCCACTGCAGCCTGCACCCACCCCCCAGTGTGTGTCGGGTTCCTTGGGTTCGTTCGCTCCAACAACAACGTCGGTCAGCGTGTGCAACTTCCATTTGTGTTCGACGTCCTGCGTCAGACCGGAATTAGTGAGTTTGTGAGTTTGGATCAAAGTGCATCGAGGCTAAAAACAGCAGGTCTGAGAAATGAAATGGTTCCAGCAGATTGAAGACCAACATACATTTGAATTTATAAATTCTTATTAGTAGCAGTTAAACATTGTGACATGAACAGCTGGTTTGCACTTTATCGCTGTGGATGAAATGAAACATTTTTCAAAGCCTCTGATTCACCTCAAAAGGTTTCGTCTGACGAGAGGAGATGATTCTAGTGTTTTTCTAGTGTCATCAAATAATGCATTTCAAGACGCTCAGAGACAATTTCCACGCTAGAATTAGAAAAAAACCCAGTCACAATGAAACAGTGAGAAACTAGGAGGGACAAGATCATCTGATGAGATTTGTTCTTAAATTACCCACAATTTCAACTCCTGGGATGGAACAGTGTAACTCGTGTCACCAACGTGACGTACTGTGGAACCACCGCTCGGCTCAGGTCGGCTGTGTTTTGTCAGATTTGACTGCGTTCACATCCGCGGTACTGTCGGTGTGAGTTCATGTGATGGAAAGTTTCTTTCAGCTGCAGGAAGAGGAGATGAAGGCGAGGGCTGCAGAGACCACGGCTGTTTCCAACCACACAACAAACCACCGCTGGTGTGTGCTCGCCGTGTGCGTCCTGTGGTGGTCTCCACACAGGCACACGTACGTACGTCATGACCCACTTCTCTGCTGTCACATGGCGACGTGCGGGCAGCTCCAGCCACCAGAAGTAGTGACGGTCAAACCCGTTGTTTTAGGTGTTCTGAATCACTGGAATCCGTTCAGTGGAAACAGTCGTTCACTGAAGTGTTGGGGGAACAGGAGCGTGTTTTCACATCAGTCTCCAAAGAGCCGATGGATTTGTCACGAGTCGCAGTGATTTCACACTGATTCGTATCAGTCGACTGGTTCGGAGGGAACGAACCAACGAATCAGATTCGCCCGCGGCACTGAGCTGAACTGTGAAACGAACAAATCTTCGCAGTCAGTGACTCGCTGCAGTTCGTTCACCCGAAAGAGTCGTTCTTTTGAATGAATCGTTTGCAAACGGGACCACGCGTCCCAGAAACCCCTGAAAGAGAAAAAGAACAGATGCAAACAGGAAGTACGGAACAATGTCCACAATGTCTGGACACACCTTGTCGTTCTGTATTTCTACAACTTTCTACATGTACATGCCTGAAACTGAAGACATCAAACATGTCGGATGTAGATGTAAGGAGCCCTCAGTGGAGCCCCTCGCTGGTTTGTTGCCAGCGTCTCTGGGAAACTCCTTCAAGACTGTTGGAGAACCAGGTGAAAGCTCATCCAGAGAATTCCAAGAGTGGCTGACTTGAAGAGTCTAAAATAAAAACACGAGTCATTCAAAGTCCTGATGCCTTCAGTGAGACGCTCCGATGTAAATAGTCCTAAAATGAGGGGAGGAGGAGGAGGAGGTGGAGACACACTTCGTATGGACCGTTCATGTGACAGACGCTGCGTTGAAGACAGGACGTGATCTGTTCCTGTTTGTTTGTCTCGTCGTGTGACGTCGACAGTCGGCCGGTTCCAGGTGAGAATCCCACCGTGACTCATTCTGTCAACGCTGCGTTTTGTTCTTAACGCTCCCACTCTCCTCCGTGTGTGTGTGTGTAGAATACCTGATGGATGTCTCCACCAATGACAGACCCAAGGTCAGCGCGTCCCTCCACTGCTCCTGACAAGACTCCAGGCAGGTCTCAGGCTGACGTTTCCTGTCCGTGGCACTAGATGGCGATGTGGCTCCGTTGTAAAGCCGCTGGAGGGAAACGGCTCAGTGCAGGTGACAAACACTCCAGAGTCCTCATTTTCATTTAGCACTGTGTTATTTGCAGCCCCGGTGGGTATTTAGTGTATTTGAGACGTTGGTGACCTTCAGCTGGTTCATGTGACTTTGTCTGTATGAACCCGTGCAGGTGATGTTGTTGTTGTGGAAGGGGGGGGACGCCTGTTTTAACCAAGAGAGGACATTGGGTCTTAGAAGAGACGCTGCAGATTGGAACTTTTCACTTATAACTGTATTCACCCGTTCACATTCACACCGGCCTGTGCAAGGCTGTCATCTGACAATGCCCCCAAACACCCGTGTGTACGTGTGTCAGAGAGGGGACTGGTTTCTTCAGTGTGACACCACATTGCTGTCTTCAGGTGTCCGTTCTCATCCAAACCGCGCCGTTACCGGGCTTTGAGGGAAAGTTCACGTGCAGGTGCAGGTGCAGCTGAAGTTGACGTGACGTTTCCCTGCAGAGTGACATCCTCACCTCGACTATTTTGGTACACGGGCTTCTGCTGTTTGGCCTCATTAAAAGGTGCAAAAATCTGATTCTGACGCAGGTTCTGAGAACCGGGTTGACAATCAGTCAACAACACACCAAGTACGTGTGTGTGTGTGTGTGTGTGTGTGTGTGTGTGTGTGTGTGTGTGAGGAGTCGTCAGCTCTTTCGTGTCCGTTTCAATCACTCGTGCACCAACTAGACCAGAAATCACGTCACTGCGAGTTACAAACTCAGACGTCTGCTGCATCTGGAACGCAGCGATCCTGGAAGGATCTAGAAACAACGGGAGTCAATGAATGTGGGATTGAACCGTTAAAACCAGAACCCTCCTCTCTTCTATTCCTGGTCGATGATGAATGCATGTGATTCCTCTCTGTATGTCGAATCAATTGCTGATGAAAATCCAATACTATTTTTGCACAGAAGTAAATTTGAAGTCAAACAGTGTTTGCACGTTGGCGCAGAGTTTGAACCAAATCTTCCGTTATCTTTGTTGTTAACGGCTCAATTGTCCACCTACTTTGTCCGTTATGTTACGTTGATGTTCATTCTTTTACACAGTCGGTTAAAGCAGTTGACTACGCGCACGTGAGAACAACAACAACAAAAAGAAACATCTTCTCTGTCCTTGCGAGCTCCGAAAATCTCATTTGATGCTTCGTGGTTGATGCTGCTCACAAAGCAAAGCACTTTTTTGCCCGATGCTTATGCACCTGAGGTTCCTCTCAAGAGGATTCATACTTACTGAAATTTGTGTGCGAGGTTTGGCAATGTCATCCCGAGTTCCTTCGCTGGAAATCCTGCCAGTTTCTGTTTGCACGTAAAACACAAAGAGGCGCTGGAAGAGCTGCTCAAATGATGAATAATCATATTACATGATTCCTTGATCATTTCTTTCACTTGCCAGAGCCTTGTTCTTTCTTTTCATTTGCATTTTTAATAGAAATCTGCTTTCCCCCTCGCGCCCCCCCACCAGGCAGTCACCCTAACTGCTTCGCTTGCAGCAGGCAGCATTCAGCAGGCAGCAGGCAGCAGGCAGGCCAGCGAGTTCATCTCGCAGTCTTCGTCTGAATGGTTGAATATATAACGTCTGAGTTCTGTCGATAGTTTTCTGTCCTCTGGACCAGTCGGTTCAGTCGGAGTCAAAGTTGGCAGGTGTGTCTCCTTCTGATGTCCGTCCTCCGTCCTCTGTGTCTTTCCAGTCTTGTTGGTCGGGTTTCAGAGTGCCAAACTGACTTGAGCAGATAAAGAGATGAGGAGCGCCCAAACACACACACACACACACACACACACACACACACACACACACACACACACACACACACACACACACACACGCTCCCTCATGTCTGTTTGTCTCGGAGCTTCCGCCTAAACTCTTTTTCACCATTAGCCTTATTAATCTTTTTAATCAGTGGAGTGTTCACACTCGTTAGCGTCAGGGTTAGCCGCGCCCCGACCCAGAGGGGATTAACATCCAGCAGGTTAGTCACCATGTGAACCACGGCCCCAAAATGAGAGACAGCGGCCACGTGAGGGGACTTGTTCTGAGGTACTGACGGATACGACATCATTTTAGAAAGACACACACACACACACACACACACACACACACAATTGCTTTTCCATTTCTTCAGAGGATATTTCATTCATTCTCTACAAGAGCATAACCACAACTCTTATACCTCAACGTGACCTTAACTTCACCCTGATACCTTGATTTCTGTCCAGGGAGCTCCGGCAATGTCAGTAAGAGGTCCCACAGCATGAGGATAACCTGGTATACACACACACACACACACACACACACACACACACACACATAAACAGAAGAAGTGGAGCAGGGTAAATGAAGCGAAAGAGACAAGGAGGGACGAGTTAAATGAAGGAGAGAAGAGTAGCTTTCCCCTCCACCTCATTTTAATCTGTTGTCATCATCTCCACAGTCAGCTGAGCTCCGTCCGCGGCCAGATGGTCAGCACACACACACACACACACACACACACACACACACACATGAGCACAAACACACACACACACACACACACACACACACACACACACACACACACATAAACAGAAGAAGTGGA
>CAAKHB010001502.1:0-11758 GCA_901007665.1 Aeoliscus strigatus
TTCCTTGGGGTGCGGAGCAGGAGCAGGCATTCCTGGACCTAAAGGGGGCGCTCTGCAGGGACCCAGTGCTTCAGAGCCCCGACTTTGAGCAGCGCTTTACGGTGCAGACTGATGCATCGGGGGTTGGACTCGGGGCGGTACTGCTCCAAGGGGAGGGGGACAACAAGAAACCGGTGGCTTACATTAGCCGCAAGTTGTTCCCCAGGGAGACCAGATATGCAGCCGTTGAGCTAGAGTGTCTTGCAGTCAAGTGGGCTCTCGACACCCTGAAATACTACCTGCTGGTAGGGACTTCACCCTAGAGACTGATCACCGCGCCTTGCAGTGGCTAGGGCGCATGAAGGACTCAAATGCCCGCATTACCCGCTGGTTCTTGGCATTGCAACCGTACCGGTTTACAGTACAGTACCGAGGGGGCAAGCAGAATGTGGTGGCCGACTTTTTATCTCGCCACCCGGTTGGCGAGACTCTAGAAGGGGAGGGAAATGTGAGAAGGTGAGCCCCCCTTCTCACCGCCCCCCCCGATCCTCCATGAACTGAACACCGGAATGCCGTCTTCCACTCGCGCACCAAGGCGCGCGCACACCCACACACACACATCCACTGCACGCTCCGCACGCACCGTCCTGGCACTAAAGTTATAAACGGGAGGTGTGTGCGAAAGTCACACGGGCTCCGGGACTCTTTTACAGTCATCATCACGCCAATGGTTCTGTCCACCACACCAAGGGCATGTAGTGCGGTACCCACTACCTGCCCGCTTACAATAGGCATTCGGCAAAAGTACAAACAGTCACGCACTTACTTCCTGTTTCCGGCGTCCGGTCCGAAGGCGCCCAAGCGGGAGCGCGCACCGCAAGGAGGGCACCATTTAAAGGCCATCTCCGGCAGAGGGCGCCGGGAATCGGAAAAGGGGTGTGGGCTTAAACCACGATCACAGTTTTCATTTGTATGTTGGGGAAAGGGGTGGTTTCGGTGTGCAGAGGTGTTGTGGTGTACTATTAATGTTTATTTTACTGTCTCAAAATGTTTATTTTCTCATTGTGCTTATGTTGGGTGTGTGGGATTAATTGATGTCCCCCTCAGTAATGGTATGGCCTAATTGACCTTATCTCACCAGCTATTTAAAGGAGAGCTCATTTGGGCTGGGGAAGAGAGAGAGGAGGAGGCTTGGTTCTGCTTGGTACAGCTACGTGGAGAAAAAGAAATAAAAGATATTACAACGTCATCGCTTTTCCTTGGCTTTTTGTCTCACTAATCCAGTGGGTCCACATCCCAGTAGTAGGGGTGACCGCATCGGTCCCTCACAGAGAATAATATAAAAAGCAAACATTGTAATTTAATATTTGCTTTTTCATCATTCTTATTAAGGGGTTATTTGACCTTGCAATTATTCAGACACACGACACGCAACACACTCCCTTTATTTGCCTATGAGAACCCCCTTTGTAATATTTCCTGCAGGGAACTACTGGCAGATGTCACAAATAATACGTTCTGATGTGTGTTTAACTATAATTCTCCTGGAGCCAAAGCTTTTTGACTGCTTTGTCCACTTATTCAAAGAGTGGCACAAAGACTGACTTAGACAAAGGATACACTACAAATCAGATGGTTGAGTACATCTGTTTTGATCTGTTGTTCATTTCATCTCCTGCTTAATATCAGTTGCGGGTTGCGGTTCTGCTGGAGCCAATCCCAACGGCAGGGTTAGGGTTAGGGTTCGCATACACCTACGGGCAAAGAAGACAATTAACCTGGTGTGCTTTTGGAGGTGAAAGGAAGCCGGAGTACCTGAAGAGAACCCATACAGACACAGGGAAAGCACGCAATCACCACACAGAAAGAACCCCAGGCCACGAATCCAACCAGGGACCTTTTAACCTCTGAGGCACAAGCACTCTACCGCTGTGTTGTCCATAAATCTATTGATGTTTCTTTTATTAATGGAACTTTACAATGTTTTGTGAATGCAAGTTTCATTTTTTCACTTTTATGTGGTGTGAGAGATGACACTCCTTCCACTTTTCTAAAGAAAGTAGAATGGACAACACCTATTTTCTTTTTAAATACACCACAATAACAAAAGAGAATAATAACACATTCTATCAATGCCAAGAAACCCCATCAAGAACAGTACGTTCAAAAGTAAAGCAGCTCTTTAACCAACAGTGTCACATCATAGATCACATTTCAGTGGTGTCAGTGTCAACTCTGGTTTATTTTGAAATGCCATTTGGTTTGAAGGCATTATAAGTGATTTAATGCAAAACGAAAAACGCATCAAAGCTTCTGCTCTTTTCTGGGGTGAATTTCATATGAACTCATCATGTAATAAAGCACGAATGGTGCATGTGTGGACAAGCTAAGTAAAAGCTCTTGAATCAGATGAGGAGGAGAGAGGCCATGGAACTGACCGTCAGGACACAGATGAGTGTGTTGGTTTTTTGTGAGAAGGGTTACGGTTGGTCTGAGTGTGAGTAGAGCTGGAGGTGGAAAATGGAAAAATGCCACTTTAAACCCATAGCTCCTCCCACTGGGCTTGAGAATAGAGAATGTCAAAAGTTCACGTTATCATTCTCATGCATATTTACACATACAACTCCACATAGGTCATGGATTATGTTTTCTATCTTATTTATCTCCACACGTTAATTCTCTAAGACAGACCTGTTATTTCACCAGAAGTCAAGGACAAAACGTGCAATGGTGTGTGTTCCTATACCACTGGAAAGCCAGCCAGAGACTGACATATGATGAGTGAAGTCTGAAAACCAGAAACATGATGTTGGCACCTCCAGCGCACACCGATAAAAATACTCATGAGGATTGATTGTGTGTGTGTGTGTTCACGCGCACGTGTGAATGCGTCAATGCTGTGCCGGCAGGCGTGTGCACGTGCACTGCCCACAGGCAGTGGCAGTTAATTCTTTTCAGTGTGTGTGTGTGTGTGCGTGTTTGTATATGATCTTTACATAAATAGTTCATCTACTACAAAGAAGTTTCAAATCCTTGTTATTTAAAAAAAAAAAAAAAGAAAAATGTTTCGTCATTGTTATGAAAAGCCGCTATAATCCTTTTTCATTTGTTGAAATGAGTTGTAAAGGACCAGGAAACAACTTCATAACTAATAATGCTCAAACACCTTTGAGTGACAATGTTTGTCACATTACAGATTCCTAATCATAAATAACGGAACACAAATAATATGAACGGAACACCATGGTCCACTGGTGTATTTTTTCTGGTCACTGGACTTGAATCAGATCACTCACCATGAATCTGATTTACTGCCCTTTCCTCAACCACACAGCCTTTGGCGATGGAGTCCCATTTTTTCATATGTACATGTACATGAATGGATATTTGACGAGTGGTCAGAAAGGAGACGGTAAGAGAAGAAAATGGATGATGGAAGGGGAGAGAGGGGGAGAGATACATACAAACTGAAATGGAGAGGAAAAGGTAGAATGTAGGAAAGCAGGGAATGTAGTCTTCCTGGGGATGTGGGAATGATTAATGTGAAGCTGTCAGAGAGGTGGAGAGGGGAAATCACAGCGGAGAGAGAGAGAGAGATTTAGAAAACGGTTTTCAGGACGGTGAGCGAGGATGTGTGCAGAGGCAAGTGGTGAAAAGTATGAAAAAAGGGGGCTCTAGGACAGAGCGCTCATACGGGAGGGGAAGCAGGTGTGAAAGAGTACCCAGACACTGCAGGGAAACAGAATCACAGGCAAGCAGTTCAAAACCACAAAAACATACAGGAACACCGAGGCAGTGAAAAGGGAGATGGGCGCTCCCTGTGAAGATCAGAGACCAGTGATGGAGTGAGTTATAGTTTCTGTAGGGGGGCCTGCTGTGTGTGTGTGTGTGTGTGTGTGTGTGTGTGTGTGTGTGTGAGTATGTGTGTGTGTCAGATCGAGACAGAAAGACAAAAAGAGTGTGTGAAGAAGACACAGTGCAAATCCTACAAATAGCAACTGTGCAGGATGAGTGAAAGTATGTCATTTGTCACAGCCAGTCTGGTCGTAGTCAACGTGGTAGCAGCAAGTGTCTCAGCACCAGTTCCGACCCTTTGATATGACCTGTTACCACTTCCTGTGCAGAATGTTGTGATTATTATTCAAAACAGTGGACGGGGAAAGTTACTTTGTTGATCCAGCGTGTCCTTCTGTTACCATATAATAGTTGTTATATAGTTCAAATGCTACTTAGGTTAATGCACGTTCATATACTGATGATTTTATATCAAGGTTCCACTCAGCCTCAGATGGAAATAATGTTCAGTCTTTTTGAGTTTAATAATCAATCGTCATCATCACTATTTTTAAATGTAGTAATGACATAGATTTCTGTAGATTATTAATTATTGTACAGTCTTTTTTCCCTTTTTATTGCTGTTTTGTGTTGCTTCTGTCTGCTGTTAGTGTTCTGTGAATATTCCTCAGGTCTCTCCTGGATAAGTCTGCCTGATTAAATAAAGGTCAATTGAGTTGAAGAAGCACTTCTTAACAGCCATCGATACTAAAAACAGATTAAACTGTGGTGACAAATTGAAAAAACACTGTTTTACTGTACAATTGCTGGCAAAAGAAATGTTTGCTCACACTTGAAAAATTGGAAACAAACATCTGCCTCCCACATCAACAGCAGGCTCGATTGCAGTTGGCAAACGAGAGTCGTTACCTACGCCAAAGTTCTGATGCCCCTTTTCCACAGCACGGTTCCAGCACAGCTCAACTCTTCTCTACTCCACTTTTTTTTTTTTTTTACATTTCCATTGGGGATCGTACCTGGTACCTGGCACTATTTTTGGTTCTTCCTCTGGCGAGGTTCCAAGCAAGCTGAGCCAATACTAAAATGTGACAGAATATTGACCTCTGATTGGTCACTAAAGATTGAGGGATGTCCCAAGCTCTACTGTCAACACAAGAATCATATTGCAGATGCAGACGCTCTTTATTCCTCATCTCTGAGAGAAAGAGCTCAGAAAGAGTTCCATGAAGCGATCCTCGGCCCGGCCGTCACGTAGTTTGGTCTCTGAGATCGTACCCTGCTCCGTCTCTGAGAGCGTTTCCGGCTCGTTCACCATCAACCTGTACGTTCACCATCAACTCCTTTGTCCTACATTGTTTATGTGTTTGTGTCGCATAGAAAGGCTGTGAAGGCAGTTTGTGATGTCAGCACTCACATCGAGGAGATATGGAATTATAATAGAACAGGACGCACCTGATACCGAGTCGAGCTGAGTAGAGCTGAAACTGCACAGTGGAAAACCCACTGACTAGCATAAACTCCTTCACACTGACCTCCTAGCTGTATATTGATCATCTGATCTCCTTTGCTCATTACTACCGCCGCTTGATGTCATCTGTCACTTAAATGTCAATACTGATGGTTTTCACCATTTTCATTTTTTCCACATCACACCCACATGTGTTTTCATTACTCATTTCAAAAAGTAACATGTTTAGAGTGTGGTGACTAGTGTGGTGACTTGTTTTACGGGTATGACTTTGGGTAATGGTAAGGACATCTTAAGGGTTTAGTGGGTTGTGGTTAAAGTTTCGATTAGGACAACGGTCTTATGTGATTGAAACAAGAGTGTGTGTGTGTGTGTGTGTGTGTATGTGTGTGTGTGGGTGACATAAATCCCAGGCCATGCATTGGTCTGCAGCAGCGTTTATTATTCAGTTACCCCTTTGACCTTTCTGCTCATTCCATCGAATGGCTGTTTCTATTGTGCAGAGAGGGCATTGTGAGAGTGCTTGCATTGAAATTTGCTCTAAGACAGCTGTAATTTGTGGACAGGGGGGGTAATGTGAAAGTAGGTTGGTCCCACTGAGCTGTCGATCCAGGCAGCTCCCATTTGTTGATGCTTGTGATTCATTTGACACCCATGCAGTTAGTCTTACCTACTTACTGCCACCTGGAAATGTGGAAAACAGCTTCCAGCATGGACACATGGGTTCACATCCACCTACAGCTTGAACTCAAAAGTTCAACTCAAAAAAAAAAAAAAAAAAACAACAACAATGGGTCAAACGATTATCACGTTTCATTTGGCATTTCTTGGTGACAAACATCAAAGAGCCCCCACCTCTCAATGTCCAGCCTGCAATTATACTGTTCTGGCACACTTTCATGCTCAAATTGAGCCAGAACATTAATCTGTTTCTAAAAACCTACGGTCCACAATCTGCCCAGCACCTATCAGGCAAACGCTGGCAGGAGCTATGGTTGTGGATGTTGTCATCATGGTAAATAAGCGAGCAAACAGTAAATATTTTGAGCTTGAGTTCCAGAATGAACTGGTTGTCTTTCTTCTTGCAAAATATCTACAGTATATGTACATCTTAAGAAGGGATGATTTTCCGGGTGCTATTATCCTCAATGAAAAAAATCCTAATTATCTGTATTTCAGGATTATTAATACTGAGGAGGCAAAAAAGGAGAATTTAAGATCTAAGATTTTTTTTTTTTTAGAAATCCACTGCATCATGAAAGCGCATCATGTCCTTTGATATGAAATATGCCACCGCATGGTTCAGGTCTTTGGTTTGTTTGGGCGAGGAGCAGGTTTAATGGCCTTTAAAAATGAATTCCACACTTGGCTGAGCTGCAGCCCGATCAGGGCTCATGTTTTGCTGAAAATTAATAAAAGAAATATTAATAATAGACCATCCGTTTGTGAGAGGATATCAATAGGCTGGACTGGAATATTTGATATATCACCATCATCCCCTCTTTCTAATTTCTTATTTTTAAGCATCCAAAATGCAGTAATGCAGCTATGAATGGACTCTACTTATAGTGTATAGTGCCTTTCCCAGTTTCGCACACAAAATGTTGTACAATGGCTCACACTCATCCACCGATGGACGGCTGCAGTCATACAAGGCGCTGCCAGGCCCACTGGGAGCAAATTAGGGTTCAGTGTCTTGCGCAAGGACATGCCGACATGTGGACAATCTGAGCCGGGATTCGAACCGGCAACCCTTTGGTGACAGCATATTGAGTAGTTTGCTGTATTATGTTATAATTGTCTTCAGAAATATTGTTCATGTGAAAAAAGTAGAGAGAGAGAGAAAATGCAGCACTTTACATAAAGCTGAAATGGTCCCATTTAGTCACCTTAATGTGTTTATTTGGTGGAAAAACGTCTGGCAGATTATTTCTCTCTGCCTCTTTTTAGCACTGGAGCGATTCTCACGTTTAGGAGAAGACTGTTCTGGCAAATTACTGCCCTCTTCTGCTTTTGCATCTCTAACGTAAATCACGTCACAATTCTCGCGACATGCTGTGATTATTAAAATCCATACGATTAACCCACCAGTCGATTAAAGTAGGCTCTCTCGCAAAGGCTTCTTGCATCAAACAACAGTCAGCTGCAGACGTTATAAAACAGGACTCTGCTACTTGAGCAGTTTTATCTCACTATAGATCCCTTGGACAGAGAGAGGTTGAATTATTCCTGAAATGAAACCATACATCAGGGACAATAAAGTGCATTTAGCTGAACAGCAGTAAAATGCACTACAGTCGACCGTCCACCCAATTGGCTCTGAATTTCATTCAGCTGAAACTGTGATATTATTTTTTATGACTTTTCTGTTTTCCCGATTATAATGTTAAGGTGGGAAATATGGAATATAAAACTGTGTGTCGAAAGGCAACACACAAGCTCAGTGTGAATCGCTGCCTGAAGAAGTGTGTCTTCTGACAATGGTCATCCTTTTTCATAGGTGACATTTGGGTTTAGGTCCTAAGCAGTTCTTTCTGTGTCTTGCGTCCTCATTGCCAATTTCCTCACAGTGGAGTGTATAGATGTTTCAATGTACAGGAAGGCTGAATTCAATAGTACAAGCAGGCATTACGAGACTTCATTAGTCATACAAGGCCAATTCACTAACAATTAAAACCAGATGCACTGACTTTAATGACGCCACACAGACAGCAAACGCTCCACCACATTAGGAGATGAAAGGAACCCAAGACGATTAGACAAAATATGGAAAGTGGGATGGAAAACTTGGAGGAGGATACCCTCCTGGCAGTATGCTATGAACCAAAAAACAAATGAAATAATACACATAAAATACATTCTAAATGATGGCTTTCTTAAATAGACAGAAGTTCACTCATTAAGTTATGCCAAAAGGACAAGAGGAAAATGTATGTCTAATAGATATTACAACTCATTATTATTGTAATCAGTGTACAACCATGAGTTTGACTCTTAATTGTGATAATAAACTCTAACTCCAAATATACTTAGGGAGAAAGGAAGCCTTTTTTTCTCCATAATGGGGAAATTTTGTTACTGTACAGTGTGTGTGTGTATGTGTGTGTGTGTGTGTGTCTGGTGGAAACACAGTCAAACACACTGCAGCTGTAGTCAGGTACTCCTGGCAGCACCCAGTGAACAGTTGTGATGAGCACCTTGCTGTAATTGGCTGAAGGATCATTGAGATTCAAAGCCTGCAGTGATGCAGTAAGTTGCAGTAACAGACCAGCCCGCTTTGTCCTAATCAGATGCTGTAGCATAACGGAATCAGATGTCATAAAAATGTTTATCTTTGATGACCTGGAATGAGTTCTGAGTTCTTCCAATGATGTTCTATTGGTACAGTGTGCACACATATTTTAGTATATATATTTAGTAATATAGGTCCTGAATAATATATGTGTGTATATATATATATGTATATGACGAGAGCACAAATAACTTTGAACTGGGAATACAGGATGGTCACCTGCTAAATGTGTGCGTTCATGCGTGTGTTTTGTGTGCCATCATCTTTTGATATAATACTTTTCCTGAGCACCAGTTATTCTTGAAGTTTTTAGAAATCTCTGGCCCTACTGATTTAGCATGCATGTCAAACAATGGTTTTCGATTTGGCCTGGTTTTGTAGGAGAGGGAATGACATTGATTGGCCGAGGGAATGGGGATTGACATTGATTGGTCCCGGCTTGTTTGTGCGGGCAGGAAGTGATTTGCATAATGCCGACATTTTCAGTCTGCCGAGGCTCTGTACGTGGTTAACTCATCTAGAATATAAAAACTTTGGATTTAACAGTTTACAGGCATCACAGATTGAATGATTCAACTCTTGTACAATAAAAGAATTGACCGTTAGGATAACAGGTAATTAGTATCTCACTCATGGATTTGAATATGAATTTGTTTCCACATTTTGCATGCAATAGTGACAATTCTGCTTTTTGTTTCCCTCCTTGGCCTATTAGTTAGTTTGCATTCATTTTCTCTGCATGCATTTCCATGTGTCTACTTGTGCCCATGAGTGAATATATATTGCACTCCAGCTGTGCAGAGACATCTGTGACTGACCAAGGAAAACGCTGATGCCTTCAGGGATGTCTGGGAAAGTGGATTTGCTAAAAAAAAAAGGAGAGCCCCAAGACAAGAAATAAGGGGGCACTCGTGTCAGGGCAGCAGCGCTACGCCCCCAACGTACCGTTCAGACGCAACATGTGTGTTTATAGATTTTCTGTGTGTGACATCGGCCTTTCTAAGGGCTTGCGGCAGTGAATTCATCGAGCTAATGAGAGGACTCAACACTGCCACACTGCAGTGATGCCAAAGAACTGCTGCGAGACGCTCTTCATTTCCCAAGTGGAGGGAGAACGCAGAGAAAAGGAAGAGGTTGTAGTATAACATGCTGACAGCATGACTTTGTCTATGCCAGGAGTGGAAAGTAGCTGCAGCAGCAAATAGCAAGCCAAAAGGGCGGCAAGACCACAACACAGAGGCCTCGTTCACACTGCGGACAGATCAGATCTGGTTCTCAAATCCGATCCTGAAGCTTAAGTCATTTGCAGGTGATCACACTGGATTGGTTGTGAGGGAGGATTGGGTGATGAATAGGGTCAGACTTTTGAATGTGCCACAGGACTTTTGAACCAGAGCGTTTGGACTGAAGATAGAAATCATCAGTAGAAATCACTTTTCAACCCACCTCCACATGGGGTTTGGACTTTATAAAACTTCATGAAACATGTCTGGGTGGTTGGGGTGGGGAAAAAGATTGAAAAATCAATGCACCTCCCGCATTTCAATATCGGTGAAGAAAACCCTCTGAATAAATTGGCCACTGGGGGCACTGTGCTCTACCTGTTTGTGTGATTTGCGTTCTATAAATGGAGGCTGCACGTGACCAAACACCAAAATGGTGAAAATAGGCAAGCGGTGTAAAGTAAGATCAGATGTTTGGAGCCTGTCTACCATCAAGCTCTGTCGGCACACAGAGGATAACAGTGTCCACGGCCGTCTTCATTTGCAAGGACATTTGACCATACAGCGCTGTGAAAAATCTATTTTTTTAGAAGTTGTGAGCCTAGTGAAATAGGTGGATTAACAGGTATACGTCTATAATCATTCCTTTCTGTCCACACTAATATGAATAAATCAGATTTACCTTTGTTTCTCAGTATTTATGTAGAGCTGGTTGTTCTGTTTAACTCCAACCACCACAGTTAATTCAATGGAGGTGTAGCTCTCATGCGAGGAGGAAGGGGTGAAAACAATTAATAGTGTCTCCTTTGTGCCTAATCTCTTGACAAACTCTGCAATATCAAATGTGAAAATAAGTTCTCACCACGATGAACAGATCCAGACCATGTTCAGACCCTTCACCAAGTTGCCTGCCAAGAGTCAACAAAACAACGTTGGCAAAAACAGCCTTCTTGGCTGTGGTAAAAGTAAAGTTGTGACGGACAGAAAAAGAGGAAGTGATAATGAAACGGGGAGAAATGCCAGGAGAGAGAGGTAGAGGAGACAAGGGGGCTCCAGAGCAGACCAAATAAAAGAAAGTAAGAGTAGAAGGCAGGGGAAAAAAATAAAGCAGAGGAGAGAACAGAGAGTGCTGTGTCTCCTGGTTGTCTTTGTTTACTGTGACAGGGACAGGTGGAGGCTGACAGCAGGACCTTTACAGGGAGCCAGTTAAATTAAGAGGGTATGGGAGGATGGAAATGAGCAGAGAGAAGAACAAAAGAAGGAGTGTGACTCCACGACTAAATGCCAGTCCTCAAATGGCTTCCAAGCCGTCTGTTCCCTTCCTACTCAGACATGTAGCACCATGTGGTCGATCAGCAGCTTTGGTCGATCTGACATCATTAGTTTGACTACTTCTGTCTGTTTACTTTAACATGCTTGTTTTTAGTCATTTGGAGGCAGTGGAGACAAGATGACACTGCAGTGACCATGACATCAATGACTAGTGAGAGAGGTGACTGGTGGTTTTCAACCACATTTACTGCAAGTGAACCAACAGCAAACCGGAGAAAGGAGGAAAATTGGTTCTTTAGGCACATTTATTCGCTGAGATGCACATGAGCAGCGCTGCCCTCCGATGATGAAATGAAATCAGATGAAATCTGACGTTAGAGATCATGTTCTGCTATGACGACGTTCAGTAAATTAGCACAACATTCTCGTGTTCTACTTGATGTTTTCCTTCCCGACAGTGTTGGAATAAGTTGTGGCAATAATGTGCAAGAGCTCTACACATGTGAAAGGTAAGTCATATACTGTGGTGTTACAGGTTGACTAATAATAATCAATAATAATAATAACAACAACAACCAATAATAATAATAATAATAATAATAATAATAATAATAATAATAATAATAATAATAATAATAATAATAATGGATCCAGAAGTTCCACTTTGCTGAAAATTAATAATTTTGCGGTCTCTATGGGCTGATTGTTATGACACGTCTGTAGCATAGT
>CAAKHB010001502.1:16494-28451 GCA_901007665.1 Aeoliscus strigatus
CCCCCCCCCCCCCCATCTTTTTTTGTTTTCCTCTTATCTTTATCCCCCTGTTTCTTCTAGCTTAATATTTTTAATGGTTGGGAACCAGAATGGGTCACAGTCGGGTTCCTCACCGGGCCCCTGCATGACAAGAGTAGTGATATGTTTTAATGAGTCTGGGACTCGGGGCAAGAGATGACATTTTTCATCTGGGTCTTACATGGAAAAGACATCTTTCCTCAGCTGTGTTACGCTCACCTCTGTCATTTAAATGCATCACTTCATTTCCCTCATTTAAGAACACTGCTCTTTTGTTACACTTTCTTTCTAAGTATGTCACAACATACCCCTTTTTATGGTACAATGGAGCTACAGTAAGTGTAAGTCTGCGATCCATAAAAAAAGGCATGTGAGAAGAGTGAAATTTGTGGCTGAACGCATTTTTTGAGTTAGAATTTATATTAAAATGGTTACGAAGCTTCATGGCCTGGTAATTTGCTCAGAATCCTATGCATAGATGTAACCACAAAGAGGAGTGGCAAATGACATGAATATGACTTCAAATCCAACTGAAACATATGGAAAAAGACAGTATTGTGACACAAGGAGATGTCTGATGAAGTATCTGCGGGAGTCAGGGCTCTAACTGTCCTTACTCAGATGGATTGCTGCGCTCTGTCTTATTGAAGGGATTGGGAAGGTGATATGCATGACTGCTCAGCCCTTCTCATAAAACATTTAATGAGGCTATAAGCTGGAACCTCAGTAACCTTTACAGTGACCTCACACTGTCTGATGAAGCTCATAAAGTAAAGTTCTAAAATAGCCCACATGTGCATCGTCACACGCCCACACGTGTTGAGATCGGAAATGGATGCAAACACACACACACACACACACACACACACACACACACACACACACACACACAATGAGAAGAATAATGCATGTGGCAACTATTGGAACTAATGATGGACATTCTCCATTTCTGAATGTAAAGTCAAGGTCAAATGGTTACCTACTGAGTTTTGTTGCATAATTTTGGCATCTTTTTCTTAACCTGCCATGAGTCTTCTTTTTTAGGTTTTAATCTTAACTTGACAAATCTTAAAGCAGCCCAACGTAAACTGACTGGCGCTATCCTCAACCATCTTGAATGTACAGAATAAGTTTCATTTAAAAAATACTTAAACAAATATAAACATAAAAATCCTATGTTCCTGTTGGGAGAAAGAAAATGGTCTCTACAACTTGTTACAGCTAAGGCTATTTCAATATACTGTATGCTGTTGCTGTTCATTTACTTGCAAATCCCCATGTTTGACGCTTGTTCTATAGTCTGCTGTGTGATATGTGTTATGAAACTGGATGTGTCGACTGTCTACAAAAGGTTTTGTGCAGGAATATTTGGTTTATTCATATTTTTGCTTGATCCGACTTCCGAATATCCGAATATTGAAATAGGACAACAGTATTTATTCCTCTTCCCAACAGACAGTTACAGCTGCTAGATCAATCGTAGCTGGTCTTGACCAAATGTAGCATCTCTCTCTCACACACACACAGAGAGAGATACTGACAAATTGAAATTCATCCACATGGCCACTGAAACTGATTTATCATTGCTGACTGACTGGTGTTGCACAGGTAATTGCGTCTGTGATTAAGGTGCGAGAGCAGCAGGTGTAAAATTTGCAGCACCGCTGCAAGCATGACAATTGTTTCTATTCATAGCAG
The DNA here is from genome assembly GCA_901007665.1 of Aeoliscus strigatus. Lineage (NCBI taxonomy): Eukaryota > Metazoa > Chordata > Actinopteri > Syngnathiformes > Centriscidae > Aeoliscus > Aeoliscus strigatus. The sequence continues at coordinate 18,211 of CAAKHB010001502.1, forward strand.
ACATTGTTAGTGTGGTGAAGTTACACTGCCAGCACCATCGGAGAGCTGTACAGGATTTTTACTCTTTATACCGTGAGTGCAACGGTAGGTGGGGTACAGAGTGGAAAGAGTATGAGTACAACATACAAAAGAACATAAAAAAAAACAAAAAACAATTGAAGCACAATTAAAAAACACAATTAAAACTGGATTAGCTAGATTCTACATCCCTGCTGGTTGAGCTGTGGGGCATTTCATGTGTGATATTCACTGTAGGAAAACAAGGTTTGGATCCTTGTAAGGATTCTCCAAGAGGTGGCAAAGTGATGTGTTCACAAATTGTTTTTGTCATTTCTGCTCTGTTGCTCAAACAACAATTTATGTTGTGGAGCTCAACTTGAATCAAATGAAGTTCTCTAACATTGATTTGGTTATGTTTTGTTCTCGGTATTCACCTGCAAAAGGATGTGTAACTCTAACTTGATCACAAAGGTCTTCACACGTTTCCATCCAAAAGTGATTTAAGTGATCATTGAAAGAAATAGGAATCCTGTGTGTTTCCATTCAAAGTACAGACTTTGGTGAAAACTACAAACTTTTCTGGGCCCAGGCAAGCCGAGATGAGTTCATTAGACTCACAGATGTGGCTGAGGCGCAGCACATTGGACAAAGTAGTGACCATATTTTAGTTTGTGCGAATCAGGGGATGTTAGATTGAGTTTTGGCGTGTCCGTCATAATTCTCAGATGCGATACTTCTAGATGTGCATCTAAACAGGCTGATAGAAAAGTGGTTCTTACCTATATTATATCAGACATTAGCAGATTTCAGCAAGAAAAAACAAAACAAAAAACTCTGCATTGAGACAAAATAAACAGGTGTCCCCTCTACAGAGAGGGGCAGGACATTAGGAATGTAGAACTAGCAAACATGCAGTTTACATTTGAATTTCAGGACATGTTGCGAGGACATTTTTTACACAAAATGACATGGAATTAGGTGAGGCGATCTGATACTGAACATGAGCATATTGGATATGTAAGTATAACTTGTATTGCTATTTTGAGAAATATTGGCTAATATGAATTTATACTGGAATTGAAATTACAATACTATTTTATACTAGCAGTGTTGGGCACATTACTGAGTAAATAAAGTGGTAAGATACTTAGCATGCACAGTGTTAGCATGCACAGACGAGTGGTGCAGATCATGTGATGAAGCAGAGGCAAGAGATGGACAGATAATTGCTCATATTGGGATTTTTCAGCATAACAAAGAATTGTCATCATCTCCAAGACTTTGTTTGATTTTGCACTGCAAAGAGGCATTTGCTGCGATGGCCTGGCCTTATATACCCCCACCCTCTGGCAAAACCAAAAACGGGGGTGAATCACCTGTGCACAGCGCCCTGTCAGTCACATACACACGCGTATGTCCCAATCAGTCTGAAATGCAGTCATATCCCCATTCAATTAACTATTTCTCATACTATTCTCCCCACCCCTGTCACAATACATTGAATGGAACTTTCCAGGGCAATAAAAAAGCTACTTGTTGCCCTGGGGACTCTTTTCCCAGGAGCACGAGACAGGAGATCCAAGGTAAGGCCACATGTCACTCAAACATTTGTTCTGCGCCAGTCCACAGTTTAACTCCATTTATAACTCCAGGGGTTGACCAATCTCCAGACTGCATCTACTGAGCAAAAACAATCCAATAGTTTCTTCACTGTCGTTGTGTCTTTTCTTTATGCACCTGTGTTCAACTATACTTACACTATACAAATCTGTCTCTTCAGTAATGGTCACTGAGGATCTCCATTACATTTCCTTCTCCTTTTCCTATTTATTGCACCTCAACCGACAAACTATACTGTATTTTCTTAACAAAATTAAAGTTTATGAAGTGCTTTTCATCTCTCGGTACATACTGTACTTTTCAAGTATTTCCTTAACAATATGAAGTGCTTTTAGCTCTGTCATGTGACGCTGAGAGCTGCTTCACCAGTTACTTACTACAGACGTGGACAAACACCTCACTCCGGGACATAAAGTACACTTCACATATACGTTCTTTCCTTTAACCTCAAGGAGTTGAAAGTAGTGTCTGTGCTCCTCCACTTTGCAAATGCCAGCTCTCCCTCTGAACATTCCCGATTTGCCATTGCTGCAGCCTGCCTCTGATATTTTGTGCTGTGTAGCTGCTGTGTTGGTGCGTTTGTGGATGTGTGGATGTCTCGCCCATCACCTCACCTCACCTCACCTCACCACCAGGTCTTTGTAGCTCCTGAGAGCCAGGTCAGACGACAGCTTCAATGAGTAACGCAGCACTAATGCTCATCAGTCACTTAAATAGGAAATAGAACTTTGTTCGATCACCGGTTACTGAAAAAAGGCTATTCATACATTTGATACTCAGATTTAAACTTTTAGCACAAAGTGCCACTTCACATTTTATTTTGAACGCTTGAATGGTTCCAAGTCTGTCACTGAAATCACTGAAGGTACTGTAAATAAAAAGCAGCAGCAGGACTGCATAACTTGAGTCATGTAGTGGGCAATGTCATTTCTTGTTTTGTTTTCAGATGGAAGTGGAACCAAGAGAAGTGCTTCCATGCAAATGTTCCGCTAACAACAAATGAAAAAACGGTAAAGAAATTGCTCTCTGAATATCTCAAGAATACAGTATAGACAAAAAAGTGGTGTCAAATAACCCCTACTTTATCCCATGTCTTTTTTTTGCCAACAGGAACCACCTTCAAATAATCTTGAGCTGTTTCAGTTCTGATTAGTATTACTTAGTCTAGTATCACCAAGGCTTGACCATCCTCACTGAACATTCAGTGATGTTCACAGCTGAACCCCACAACACGAGTGTCTACGAGTGCTGGAGCTTGTTCCTTCACTGTTTCCTCTCGTTCAACAGTCACCACTGACTCATCTCAACACTCCCTTGTTCGTCATGCTTGTAAAGTTTTCTCACCTAGTTTCCTGCGTCTCGTGATGTGTTTTTTTTTTCTTTTTGCCCATTCAAGCGGGTATTAATTATGTTTGCTGTTGTAAAGCCAGTCTGTTTGTGGCAGGATGACACTCAGCAGCAGTCACTCACTGGTGTTCAGTTGAGACTGCATGAACAAAATGAACCTCCTTCTTTTTTCTCCTCAGATTTTTTAATGAGTACCAGAGAAGATGATGCTAGATATTTAGGTCCTTTCCCCTCAGTAACTCGCGCAGCTGCACACTGTAGTTCAGTGAGATTTCCAGCTTTAAAACCTTTTTATTATTATCTATGTTAATCCCTCTCGCATAAGTCCGGTTATAGTCTGTAGGATGGAAACGAAAAGATCCGTTCGCCAATTCTCTTCTCTTTTGCTGCTCCTTTCTTTTCCTTTGAACGTGCCGAATTAGCTCTCCCCTGTAGAGTGAGTCCTGTTCCTTTTCAGTCTCTCTTTCTACCATCGAATAACCCACTTTGCTGCTCAGCGCTGATATGATTACGTTCCTTTTCAGCAGGATTTAATACTGAAGTCAGGGTATGTCGCTCTGGTAAGTCTGTGAAAGAAATTCTGGGAACATGGACAGTCACATTTCCTGTTCAACCTAGACAATAACAGATTATGAAAAGACAAAAGTAGACTCCAATACGAAATTGAAAGTGATAAGCGAGGATAGTACATGTGGTAAAGAATATTTGAAATAAAACGGAATATGGCAGGAAGGAAATGAAAGATGAACATGGATTTATTTATGTTCACCATTTCTGCTGTTACATATGTTATAGTTTGCAAAACTTTAGAAGCTGGTATGAACAATGAGTCCAGTAAGTGTGTGGATATTATCAATTATTGATTTACATTGACGTTACACAAAACACAGTGAAAGTGATAACTGCAGATGAGTTGATTATGGGATTAATAAATGATTTGCTTAAGATAAGGCAGTAGCCATGTTTCCATCAGTTTTTCAGATGTCTTGTAAGTTTTGCATTGGAAATGATGATGGAAAGGCAAAAACTCAAATTAAAATCCCAAGAAAAACTAAATACGCTCACTACTTGAGTAAACAAGTAGATGGAAACAGTTTGATGTTTGGATGAGTGTGATGTAGCGTACTTGTGTGACGCTTCCTGAACTGCTGAAACGTGTCAGGCATCCTTTTGGGAACCCTGACATTCTACAAATTTCATCAGTGAATCACTGAGATGAGGGTGGAATTTAACAGGCTCTTCAAATTCTTAACTGATCTACAGTTCAGCATTGAGCTCAGTCAGTTTAAACAGCTGAAGATCCTATTGACCTACTGGATCTCCATGGATGGAGGGAGGACAGGGACATGGGTCCATCCACCACTCCATCACCCTTCATCACTAAACTCTAAACTAAATGGGTTTTCTATGTCCCGCAAACTTGTTGTTTTCATAAAGTCTGTAATAAACAGGATTCACATTTCTTTCACTGTGCATTGTCCCCGTGTTTCAAACTTGCGATGGAAACACCTAGTGTCCAGGGAGAAAAGATGTAGCATTTAGAAAAAAAATAGTATCAAAATGTACACAGAAACAAAAACAATAAATATGCAATGAAAATATCAATAGTACAAACATTGCCTCTTGCCCATGACGCTGCACTTTAATTCCTTTTGACTTCGAAAAAACAATGCTCCCAGCTCATCAAGCGTCTGTCGCCGTTGAACTCTGACGTCTGTACAGCAACATACAAAGTAAATTTAGACCAGACGCAGCATTTATAAACCAGCTTTTCAGAGAACCTTTTCCTTTGTACACTGCAGCTGAATGCAGCTGCATCCCCTCCACATATGAGTGTTTGTGTAAATGTTTGGGTGCGCGGTTTATTCTGAACGGCTGTCGCATCCAAGACCTAAATATGCTTCGTGCTCTTAATACACAGGTCGGGGATTCAAGCATGCAGCTCTCTATTCACCTCAGGAGAAAAAAAAACCCTGTTGAGCTCCATGACACCCTCTCTTATGTCCCATTCGGCTGGTGACATGAACACTTGCACACAAATAAGGACACAGGCACACACAAATCTCTGCTGCTTGGTTGGACTTGTAAACTTGTAAATGATGTAGATGATCCTACATACTGTAGTGTTTGATCTACACTCCAGAAGCTGGTCATTACCAGTGTGCAGCTGTTGATCTGTGTAATAGTGTGTTCTCTTACACAGTGTGTTCTTTTTGCAGTATTTCATTATCTTTTTTCACTCCCACTCTCTATCTCGCCCTCTAAAAAAAAAAAAAAAGGTAACAAATGTAGTTGCCCAGGCGGTCACAGTTGCTGTGCGTTAAGCTTTTCATTCTTGCACATTCTCCTGCCGCCTGACTCTGCACACCTCTATGGCTGAATGTTCTCTGCATTTTCATGCCGACACAAACTCAAACAGTGCAGGTCACTTTGGCACTGTGACTATCACATTGTTCTATGAAATGACTCACAGGTTGTTTGACGATCCCTCCTATGGTCTGCTGTAAGAGCTCTCGTTCAGAGGCACCTTGTTATTTCCTCCATCCCTTTCACATGTTCTGACTCTTTCATGTGAACACACCCCAACCGATTTGCTATGTTGTTTACCTTTATCCCTTTATCATTTAGGCTCTGTTTTCACTCGGTCAATCTCACACCTTCAACATTCTAAAGTCTAGCAGTGGATCCATTCATTGTGCTTCGAGTCACAATAGAAATTTATGTGCAAACACAGACTATATGTCCAGAGTTTGTCTGTTCTCGTTGTTCCTGTGTGATTCTTTTCTTCGCGTACTCTGTATCTTTTTGTCAGTTAAGACTTTATGAATTTACTTAAAACAAACAGCTACACCAAAACAAATTCGAAACACCTCATATTTTTAAGCTTTGAATGAACAACGCCAAATTTATATTAATGGAATATTCTAAATATAGCAACAACCCTCAACAGCATTAAAAGTCTCCAAAATTACCATTAAAATAAATTGGCACCTCTCTCAAAGCTATTTGGTGAGTACAGAAGATTGGAATTATCAGGTTTATTGCAGAACTGATTCCATGAGATACGCCTGTACTGTGTAAATTCAATAGCTCTGCCACTTTTACTTTTACAAAGCATGAAATTATTCAGTTTTTGTTGACTGTCAGAAAGGTAATAATTATACTTTATGTTTATTTGTGAGATTGGAGTGGGTTGGGGGTGTTGCTACATAGTGTGTTACACTGAAAAATGTTTATAATAGTCTGTGTGTCCACTAAAAATCAGATTGAGGCATATTGGTTATGGTAAATTGGCCACACAAGCACTTGTATAATGAACACTGCACTCCTATTATTTCTCAATCAATTCAATCTAAACCAACGCAGGATTCTGTGTAATTTAGTTTAGACAGAATAAAATGTTTTTTTTTTTTTTAAATAGAAAGAAAATGTTGCCCAAGCTACTAACTAATGAAATAATGGAGGGGGGCACAAAAAATGAAACTAATGAGCAGGAGTCCTCATTCAACTTTTATCTGGGGAACAGATGAAGGATATAAATTCCAAATGCAAATTACCATAACTGAATTATTATTAAGTCCAGTATTTTGTCTCCAACCAACTAAATTTATTTTTAACAGCTTCATATGGCTGGATACACAAATGATTTTGAATATGCAAAAAAGAAAGGAAAAAAAAGTCAAAAGACAGCAGTGAAAGAAAGAGAGAGAGAGAGGGTGAGTAAATATGGAGCACAATGCATGATAAGAATACCACCGTATGCTTTACCACTTACCCAATTATGTGGGATTGGAAAACTAATCTACAACTCTATTAAAACAAGAGACCCTACAGTGCAGGGTTAAACAAAAGCAAATTACATTAGGCTACCCCATTGTGTACACACGCTCCCTCGTCACGCACACACATCTGTGTGTATTTTGGTCAACCACGTTCACGTTGTTCTCGTTCACCCAGTCACCGCTGAGATTTTAGAACAGTAGCTGTGCATTGGTCAGCTCTGACAGAATGTCAGTAATTGCTCCAGAGGGATTTTTTTTTGTGTTGTTATGTTTTTTGTTATCTACCCAGTTTCAGTAAAAGTTGACTTGATATGCACGTCAGTTTCCTGTTCCTGGTGTTGTGTACGTGCATCTGATCTGGGCACGCAAGAGCTCTTAGTTGTTATGTGTGAGACTGAGGTTCTGTTTTTAGGTGTCACAATGAATTATTAAAATGTAAAATATATTAAGGTATATTACTGCACAGTCTGAATATTAATATTAACACATCTGAATCAGTGATATAGTAGTGAAGTATTAAGATCCGTCTAACAGTGTTAAAACACTGTCACTGTGAGTTCAGTTACATTGCGGCTCTTCTTCGTCTATCTACACCTTCATTAATCTAAAATTGGTGAATTTAAAAGGAAAATGACTTTATAGTTCAAATCACTGGATACACATAACCATTTATTTTTTACATTTAACATTATTTTATTTCCATGTTGACCGCCCTACCCCACCCAACTGCACGTCACTGCTGTCAACCAACTGAGCTACAGCCGCCAAGGTCACCAACGAACGCCAATGTCTGCCGCCAAATGCTGCCCTCTGCCCCAGGGCCACCCGTGTTCTTCCATGTCCTTCTCCACAGATCTTCTCCATGTTTCTTTGGGTCTGCCTCGCTTCCCTTTCCCAGGTGGTGTCCATCTCATGGTATGGCATCTGCGTCCATTGTGCACACAGGTCCAATCCACATCCATCTCCTAAACCTAATTATTATTATTGCTATTATTTTTGACAGCAACATTGGCCTGTTTTCCTGCAGAGGCTTTTGTTTGACATGGTCCTGGACCACCATATCTTCAGGATAGGCTGGCTCCAGAGATAACTTTAGCAGTGTAGCATCTTAATTTTAGCACTTTTCTCATCGGGAATTCCATAAAAGCTGAGAATTTTCCATAATGCTGTCGAATGCAAAATGAGTGAAATTGGCTGAGAGGGTAGAAATCAATTCATTGCTCTGTTCCATAATCTGTGAAGACGTGGAAAGACGTGGTCCGCAAACCCTCACCCTGTTCTAAACCCTGCTGTCAGTATTTTGCTGACTGGTAACCTCACGATTCCCCTCCAGTTGTTGCAATTGAACAGACCGTCCCTCCTTTGGTATTTTGACGATGAGGCTCGCGGTGGTCGTCTGAAGTCCAGATCTCCCCGTAGAGTTCAGAGAGAGTAGCTGCTGTCAGCTGTTCGTCTACTTTTACCGTTTGTGCATGCACCTGGTGCCTTTCTGTTCTGAACAGCACAGACAAGTAATATTCTTTCTGTTTCTAAAGCAAAGATCTCCATGTTGTGCTGTTGACTTAAATAGGTTTTTACCGTTCATGTTTGTCTATCAGGGGAAATTATCTCTTTTCGTTTGTCTGCTCAGGTTTTCTTAAATTGATTCCTGTATGAATCTGAACGTAACTTCTTCCTATAATAATACTCCCTGACACACATGCTCGTTCCCCTATTTTTCTGTCCATAATCAAAATGTTTCTTTTTTAATTACTTTTCTCCAACATGATCCCACTGGATCAAATGTTTTTTTTTTTTCCCATCTACTTACAAATGAAGAATAGAATGTCTTCCCCGTAAGAAGTGACACCTCTGTCCTGCCAAAACAACCTTGAGATGTTTTTTATTTCTGAAATCACTTCTCTTTCTTTCCCTTCATCCACTTTGACCCCAAATGCCAGACAGCTTTCTGTCATTTTCTCCTTGCATCTGTCCATCCTTCTCTTGTCCAGCCCTTCTCCACGACCCCTGACCCTGACTTTACCAAAGTTGTTTGAAGTTGTGATTCCACTTTCCTCGTCTCGTCAAAGAGAAGGACTTGGTGTAATTTCCTCTTAATCTCTTCATCTCGCTCCTCTCTGGCAACTCTGTTACCCGCAAACAAGAAGATTGAGAGCGAGTGGGTGGAGAAGAGAGTGAGAGAGAAAGGAAGCAGTGTAATAGAGAGGAACAGGAAGCGGGAACCCGACTGCCCCCAATCACGCTTCTTTTCCATCTCTCACTCAAGCTAGACGTTACAGTGTAGGATTTTAAACCCTGTTTAATTCAAACTCCTCCTGCATGAGTAAACTGTCTGCAGAGTGAAGTCAAAGCTCAAGAGCGACGTGCTCTCAAAATGACTGAGATGATGAAGCCGCATCCCTACTCATCACACTGTCACCAGACCACGTTAGATCCCACATATTTGACACTTTTTGCAGGTTTAGTGAGAACAAAAGGAACAAATGTTGGAGAATCTCTTCACAGTCACGCTTAAACTGCACTAAAATAAGCAGTCTGGAATGTTGTTGACGCGTGAGTTCCTGACAGTGCACAGCACTAGTGTTAGTACTAGAGCTTAGAAACGTGTAATGTAGCTCAAAAAATTTAATCTGAGCATTTCTGTATGAGCTGGCAGAGATAATAAAAATAAATAGATAATAAAAAAAAACCAATAATAAACACAAAATAATAATAAATACAGAATGACAGAAGGCGGAGTGCAAAAAAAAAAAACATTTAGAACATTTCATATTTAAGTTTACTTGACTCTGATCTAATTCACTACACATCACTGAGGGTGATGGGTGGGAAAAAGAAGTAGCTGGAGAGGAAGAGGAGGGAGTGGAGATGATGGACAGTCATTGAACAGTCTGACCTTTTCGTAATTGCACTTGCTGTGGAGCAGAGGTCAGAGGTAAATGCCACATGTGGCTATGTCCTGCTGTAATGAGTGGAAGAGGGTCGGACACGTTCACAAACACAAATATTAATGGACAACCCCTGTATGGACGTGTCGGTTTTATTAGTAACATGTCAATTACAGGCACACAGGCATGTTTGCATCCATGCACACGTAGGTAGAAACGAGATCCGTCACAGACCGCAGTTACGCTATCAATGACCTTATTTTCATCTGATAATATTGTTATATCTGTCAGATTACCTTTGTACAGGAGGAGCAGTGGAACTTCTAAGTTGACTTCAGTAATAGAGAAACGGAGAATGAATGTTTCATGTTCTTTCAGCGTTTAAAGTTAAAAACTAAAAGTAACTGTCAGAAGTTTTTAAATGCCTCAACTTGTTTGGTTCTCCCAGGGCCACTGCTAGCCAATTGGGTGCCCTAAGCACAATTGCTTTGAAGCGCCACACCTCCCCCCGGCTCCACACACACACACACACGCACACACACACACACACACACACACACACACACACACACACACACACACACACACACACAGAAGCAAACAA
>CAAKHB010001503.1:11210-21210 GCA_901007665.1 Aeoliscus strigatus
TCAAATAAAGACATGTAACGCAGCATATCAAAAATAATGAAAACCCGCCCCTGCAAACCCCCAAATATCAACACACACACACACACACACACACACACACACACACACACACACACACACACACACACACACACACACACACACGATAACAGGTATGACAACTAGTCAACAATACTTGGTGATTTTTTTCACAAACATCTCTAAACGTCTGCCACAGTTTGTCGACAACATCGGCATCATGATCTCCACAAACAATCGACGCACATCATGTGAACAGTTTGACAAGTGTGCGTTGTATCAAAATCCCAGAGGTTCGACATGTGCGTACTAAAGGTCCAGGTCTGGTTGAGTTCACGCACACACATTTCTACTCACGAATCCCACCACCATCCATCGGGACTTGAACAGTTCCCAAACAAGTCTGCAGCTTGTTCAGAAAATTTTGGATGCAACCTATATTTGGAAGAAGAACATTCAGAATCAGAAAACACCACCGTGCATTGCTTCCATTTCAGTCAGGCGACTGCATGGGCTGGCACCCACGCGGCTGAGTGTCACAGCTCTCGACACTAGTCTGCAGGAGATTTACTTCACCCAGCTCAGCATCATGACAAAATCCTGCATCCTTCACACTCTCCTCACCACCCAACCCCCGCCTTCCTCCGCTCTCCTCTGTCCTTTCACTGCTGCTCCTCAAATCCAGCAGATCCGAGACATAATCGCAGTCACTGCAGCAAGTCTATTTGCGGTAGCGAATGCACGCCTCCACCATTTTTTTTTTTGTCATGCTAGCACTATGTAGAACAATAATTCTCTCGGAGTGGCGTCTCTGAAAATGTTTTTGCTACATACATTGACTCCCAGTATTAGTAAGCCTACAGCTCGACCTGGGGGGAGCGTAAGAGGCTGGCAGTGATTCAGGGGGTAGGTTTATGGAAATAGCTCCTGCTTTAAAACCCAACGAGTGCAGGGGCAAGATTATGCTCCAGCACACACGTGGGCTCCTGCAATGTCAACACTCTAAGTAGATCCCCTCCCTCTCAACTACCTCTGTCCCCCTCCTCCTCTATTTGTCTTTGCTCACTTTTTCCGTCCATATGTAGTCTGAGGCCTGTGAGTCCAACACGTATTTATTTCTAAGTGTAGTTCTGTGGCTGCATCGGTTACCCAGCTGAGCCACAATGGACGATGGGATGGATGAGGAGTGGGGCTGCCCGTGTCACTGAGCTGTTCCTCGACATGCCGTAGACCAACCAGCCATCCGCTGAGCTTTGCGCACGCATGCTGACACACACACAGACCAAAACACACACCCATAGTCTTGCTTGCATGCTGTCCATCTGTTTATCAGCTAGAGCCAAACCTGCTCATGTGTTGTCCTCGCTGACGCAAAGGCTGAATAATTCAATACTACACTGTGTGAAAGCTGGAGGTGTGTGAGTACTTCATGTGTGTCCTGTATGTGCCTGTGTTGAGTGGGCAGCAGTGAGGGCAGGAACGGACCGGACTGGTCAGCATGAAGCCAATCGGTGCTGGCAGGATCGGACGCCCTGTAGCTAGAAAGAGAGGGCTTGTTATAATTCAGCCTTTGGGTGTGTGAGTGTGTGTGTGTCTGTGTGTGTGTGTGTGTGTGTGTGTGTGTGTGTGTGTGTGTGCAATCAAGAAGATGATCACTGTGATGCTGAAAGAGGCATGGTCAAGGTCTTTTCTTCGTTAAAATATGTCTTTGAATTATACAGGGACATGAGTTGTGAATTTATTATTCGAATTTAAAGTACTAATATCTCCACTACCCAACCTTTAGTACAAGAGTAATTTGTTATATTTGATTCCGGTTTCAGTCTTGTAGGAAGTGTGTGCCCCTTTCATTTACATACAAGTGCATACATATGTTAAAAAGGAGATGTCTTTTAAGAAAAAAAAAGAAAAAAAAGGGACATCCGTGATGGGAATTGTCGCATTAAGAAAACCCACCGGCTGATCTCAGCACTTTTATATGCAAAATGGCTGCAGGTGAACTCCTAGAGATCCCCACTGACGAGTCCCCAAACATTCAATGAAGTGACGCTATCACAACTTAGCATGAGGATTTGGTGCATGCAGACACTGGTGGAGTGTCAGTATAGAAGAGTACGCTTGTGTCTGACACACACACACACACACACACACACACACACACACACACCATTGGAGCCCTCACAGTGTTACAAAATTTCTATTTTCTGATTTTCTTTGTCTGAGCCTCTGGTGTGCGCACGTTCACGTGCACACGCCTCTTTTATTGTGTGGCCTCGGGGTGATTGGCCTTGGAGGGTATATGGGAGAAAAAGATTTGCACAAAAAGCACAAAGCACATAAAGTTTGTTTCACAATATAAATTCAATCAGTACGGGACCTACAGTTTGGGACATTTGTGTTTCTAAACTAATGATTCAACGTTTTGGAAGATTTATGTCTGTTAGACAATAAGGCATCAATCCATTAATACAGTATGTTCGTGTCTTTGTCAACAGATGCGAAACCATCGGGCATGATAAAACAAAAATGGCAAGAGTTGAAGAAGTGGCCTTAGGTAGCTGTTTGGATACAATTCTTGCTGATGACGTGACCACGCCGGTCAGGATACACCCCACTAACCATAACTTCCAGAGGGACATTACTTGAACTACGTGGATATATCCACTGTGCTCTATGCCCATTAAGCCACTTCACTGTGAGAAGTGTGCTATTTTTTCTGAGGTACAGGTTTGCAAAAAAGTTGAATTATTAATGTTTTTGATATTTTTAGCCTGTTTAACCTATTTCTAGTTGTGGCTGGAGACTGCTCGCCCGTCTGTCTGCGAGTTTCAATCATGTGACACCGCTGTGATCTGGGTTATAGAGCTGGTTTCATAAGGAAAATGGATGGATGCCTGTCACTGCTCTTTTGCCAATTATTATGTTGTGTTCCGTCTTAGTAGATGCAGTTCAGACAATGTTCAGTCAGTTCAGACAATGTAATCTTACCGTATACACACACACACACACACACACACACACACACACACACACACACACACACTGTATATATGTATATATAGCAGAGGGCTTGAACCAGATGAGTGTTCCAGGCAAGCAGAGCCAAGGCCCATTTACTGACTGGCAATCAATCTGGGGGTCCCTGCACAGGCTGGAACCGGTGTGAAACTGCCTGAAAACACAAAGAGAAAAAGTGTGCTTCACCAGAATATCAGAGTTGTGAGTGTTATTTTGTTGCCTAAAGCAATGGAATGGTGGCGAGAGCACAAAATGAAAAATCCACATTGATGGCAAAGTGCACTTATTCCACTCATGCATGTGCATTTATTATATATATGGATATGGGGAATCTTCAGTGTTAATTACAACCAAAAGACACACACACACAGCCAATCCTACAATGCCCCCCCAAACCCAGCCCAGCTCTCCTCTGCATCTGGCTATGGGGGGGCGGGGGGGTGCTCCTCATGGATGATATGAATGTATGTGTCTGTGTGTCAGCATGTGTGCTCGTGTTTCTGTTGAAAGAACAAAATCCTGACAAGCCAACAGTGTACATGTCAGGAAACTGAAACCGGGAACATGCAACTTTACTCAGTAATGAAGGAAACACTGAAGAGCATCACCCGTTGTTTCTAATCACATCTGACATGTCCCAATCTGCACCCTGTGCCTTTTGAGCAGAGAAGAAGCACGAGGCCTCGTTGGCAGCTTGGAGTCACACCGTCAGAGTTTAAACAGCCTATTTCCTGCTTGTGTTTGCATGTCAGGGTGTGTAAATGTAACATATGCACGCAGCATGGGCTGCACGTATATCTGGGCTGAAATGGCACATGTATGTGGTGGAACCAGAGGGAGCTCATTTGTAAGGCAGATCTAGTCGCGCTTTGGTGTGGTGTCCACAGAGAGAGTAAGGGGGCCGCACAGCACGACAGCCAGCAATTGTCAGCAAAAATCAGGACTAATGAAATACACTGCACATGGCTGGAGGGCAAGGAGAGGAGTGTGACTGACGGGAGGCATGAGTGGAAACAGCCTGTGGCAACCCTCCATCTACCGACGCATCAGTCAGCCAGCATGATTTGTTTTAAGCCTCAGCCCCCTTCCCACCCTGGATAAGGGAAGCAGCATGAGGCAGAGGGTATGGGAGAGGGACTGTGTGTGTGTGTGTGTGTGTGTGTGTGTCCCCAGGGGATATGACACAGAATACAAGTGTATGGGGAGTGCTACTGATGGGCCTGCTCATGTGGAAGTGGGTATTTGCATTGCAGAGAAGGGCTGTCAGTGGAGCTTTCTCTGGGAGCCAGTGTCAGACTTCTGTTGTCTGCCCCGCAGAACACCAGGACAGTGGCTGCAGCTGAGCTAGCACAGGTCAGATCCAGCATGTCGACGACACTTTTGACATTTCTCTGTATCAGAATTTGGAAAGAGATTTTGCTACCCTTTATTTCTTATTTTCCATTTTTATCAAACCTAGATTTCACCTGACACTTAATTTAAGTGGTGCTGTTTTGTCCATCATGCAAGCCTCAGAGCATTCAAATAGGAAATAGCAATAGGCTGGATGGCCACAGAATTGCTTGGAATATAAATTTGATAGTTATGTGCCAACAGCTATAGTCGCTGGCCTGTAAACCATTTCAGCCTGAGCCGCAATAAGAAGCAGCACTTAATAATTCAGGGGAAAACAGTATAGTGGATGTCCTTTAGGCAGCGTGCTTACATTCAGGTGAAAAACTGAATTCCCCTCGACTCCATCACTCCCGCAGCAGCAGGTCTATTGCAGATACTTGTGAGAGGTTTAGAGGGTCACACAAATCCTGTCTGGGAGTGACTTTGCATGAGATGAAGTTACTGTGCAATACGTGGTCTTTCATTCCCATCAAACCTCATGCCCCCCCCCTCCCCCCAACAGAGGATGCAGATGAGGACGAGAGAGAGAGAGAGGCTGAAAACAGGGAGACTGTGAAAGGGAATGAGAAACGATACAGGAATCAGTGAGTGGTGAGGATGAGACAGAGGGAAATGAGAGTGGGAGATGGGAGTGGGAGGTGTCGATGGAGAGCCTCGCTGCCTAATCACCATCCGTATTATTCACCTTTTCTGCAGGAACGGAGACGAGCACGTGGGCCGTCTTCTGTTGAAGCCATCCCGACGGCCATCGACAGCATGTGCTTTTCAGATGATGTGTAGGGTGGCTTGAAAGGAAACCGAAATGAATACAAACAAAAGATTTAAGAAGCAAAGCAGACATGCAGCTTTGATCCCGACACAGACAGTCCATGTTTTTCATTCAGTCCCTCTCAGTTTTTGGCACCATATAAATACACAGTATTGACCAGACCCATAAGACCTCCTCCTCCTTCTCTTGTGTCTCTGTTTCAGTCTGGTGACTGTAAATCCACGGTTATTTGCAGCAACTGAAGTAAATCCGTTGTGGTCAACTTCAGTTTTCCATGCACCAGTTGCTGTTTTAATTCTTACCCCCCATTTACACCGACTGCGTTGCGTTGCGTCTCCGATCCGATCCGCAGCCGGTGACCATCCAGGGTTAGTTATACTGCCTCTTGTGGCTGTCATAAAATGGCATACGCCAACAGCTTGCATGTGTTTTCTCCAGATTTTCCTGTTATTGCAGGTGATTCTCCCTTCTTACAGTGTTTCTCGATCACGTCCAGTGTGTGTGTCGTTGGTCATTGATCATGGCAGCTTGAGAAGAGACATTTACATAAAATACCTGACAACTGGAAATAATTCATTCAGGTTCATCAACAAAATATGGTTCACAACAACAATTCATAACAGACAGATTAGGTTTACCTTCAACACCAAATGGTTATATCACTTGTCTCGTTCCTGTTCTTTTTTAACATCTCGGATTCACTAAATCGTCTCTTTTCTCCGTTTGCAAAAGTCTGAATCCTGTTGTGTGACTGTTGTTTGTTCGTGTGTGGTTTTGGTCAAAGACAGAATGAACTTTAAAAATGGACTCTGGTACTTCTTTGCGTGCACTGAAGAGAGATGTGAAGATCCATGGACCACTGGAGACTGATATTCACCTTACAAATTACCGGAATTACTCTTCCATGTTCCCCTGTGTTTCTTAGAAATAAAAACGGAGGAAAACACACTTCCAAAAATCCCAAAAAATCCAAAAAACAAGCAGTGGATGTTGGGGTTTAGTCTGCTTTCATAAAGGAGGCGTGTTGCTCACATTACCTGCTGGGAAATAAATATTTGCTCTTTTCAACTGGTGTTTGTGCACAGCTGCTGCAGTCTGAATGTTGTATCTGTGTCCATGTGTTACCCGAGAGTCTTATAGGTAAGAGACTTTATATTTACGTTTCTTTCATCAACGTAATCCAAATGAAATGGTCTTTAATGGGGTTTAATGAATAGGACTCTCGTTGATTCAGCATGAGATCGCTCTGCAGGTACATTGGATGAAATACTGTAGTAAGACACGAATATCAGAGAAACACTAGGGGGCCTGTTCCTGTGATGTATCTTCGTCCTCATCATCATCACACAGCAACAACTCATGAAAAATGGGGCACGACACACACGCTGCCTGAATGAGACTCACAACCATTTTTAGGCAAATATAGATGCAAGTCAGAGACACAACGATGAGGCATCATCTTTATTCATTCCCTTTATTTTACCTGTTTTTCTTGATTTATTATTTATGACTCTATCAATCTGTACACCCCAGCAGCAGCAGATTGAGTCTGACTGGCTGCTTTCATGCTCATTTTCCATCTGCCTGTCTCCATGTGTCTGTCTGCCCATCTAACCTTACAAGGCCTCGGCTCTGTCCATCAAAATATCACTGCCACGCAAACTCGCTCTCCCATTTTCTTACTCTGCTTCCCTTTCTCTCAATGTCATCTCTCCGTCTGGTACAGCTTTGTTAGCCAGCTCCTTCCTTTTGTGACTGAATCGTGTGCTCCATCTCTCATTGAGTCATGGGTTGGGTTCAGTTTGTGCCCTCTCACCTCGTGGGTATGCGTTCACCACAGTGGTCTTACTCTATTCCTGAGAGTGTCTGTGTATATGTCCTACACTAGGTAGCTGTTTTGTCTACTACACGTCTACTATTGGGCAGGTTTACAGGCCTCTGTGACACTTGTAAGACAGTTCCAGGTTGGTGCTGGTTGAGAGATTAAAAAAAAAACAGCATGATAGCCCCCTGGTGGTGGGTGGTATTATAGTTCATTAATTTCCTCACAGAAATGCTCTCATTTAACGTGCATTCAGTTATTACTTTCCATCATTTGATGTGAAGTTTTTCTCATTCAGATCTAATCTGATTCCAACGGATGTCACACACATTATTTGGCCTCATTTTTGCAGGACGCAGAGATGAGTGGTCTGTATATACATAAGTTGCCAAGCTACCAGGTCTGTGTCTGGTGTTGGTAATGTTGGTAACATCGCATTTGTAAAAAGAAAATAATGATAGTAATAAATAAGAGGGAATAAAAACAATGATGGTTTCAATGCGCAGGCTTTGCATATGTTTCATAAAGGAGGACATTCTTTCGACAAATGTGTTAGGCCTAAAGGACGCACAATCTGTGTTAGTGGAAAGTGCTGTATATAAACAAAACCATGATTGTTGGCAGTTTAACTCCACAGGGAACCATTAACTGGCTTCACACAAGATGAATGGGAAGTCATCAGCAGGGCAGTGAAAGTCTGTCATGTCCTCTGACACATCTAAAAGCACTTAGGTTGTGTTTGCTGAATGACCAGATCTGGTAATGCCAGATTTATTATCGTGTCCGTTCGTCGTCGGAGCCTTGTGGGGGCAGAGCGACTGGCTATAGTTACACTACCGCTCATGTGGTGGCAAAGAAGAGAAAATAAGAAGGTTTTTCGCTGCTTCTTCTCTCTCTCTCTCTCTGTCTCTGCCATCACTGTTATCTTGAGTGCCCCCCACCCCCACCTACCCATTATTGAAGATACTTGATAGTGGTCTGGCTGTAGCTTTCACAAATAGGATAAACAGTAATAAACAAAGAAGACGTGACATGCTATCCGAGTATCAGCTGCTAAGAGAAAATAATGAATTACAAAGACTGTTTGTCCTGCGCTATCACAACGTCTGATCTCTGAGCTGTAAATCCAGGCGTACAGCCCAAAAAAACAGAATTCCCTCTTGCAATAAATAAGAACAATGACATATTGCCGTGGTTATGTGTTTTCTAACTTGATGTGGGTGTACTGGGAAGACACTCGGGTATGTCTCCAAAGGTGCAGCGGTCACTGAGGTCAACGAAAGCCTTGGTTCAAAAATGTCTGACGATGCTCGATCCAAAGGGCTACGTCGGTTCAACACACAGAGGTGCTTGTGTTTCCCCCCTTTATTCCTACGTTTATGTTTTCATGTCAGCGCACACGCGGCTTGTAAGACAAATCCTTTCTAATAAGAAGCCTCCAGGGCTGCAGGGGAGCGGGGTGGATGCAGGGAGACACAGAGGGCTTTGAAGATGGCCTGTCTCTGCCTCCACCCAAGTGAAATGACAAGAGAGGGCCCCAGAGGGACAGAGTGGGGCTAAATTTCTATTAACACTCTCTACATAACACCTAAGATGTGCGTGTGTTTGATGTGACAGCGTCCAGATTACCTCCCATTAGGGAGAACAACAAAGTCATGGGGGCAGCGAGCGTCCTCTCTCACTGCCGGGAAGACGGCGAGGGACAGGAAGTGTTTCAGACCAAAACATTTCAAAACCCAAATCCATTTCGGTTTCACTCCCTGTATCAAAGCATGAATGTTATATGAAGACGGACGTTTTCTGTTTTTGTTCAGAATCGCTATGAATAAAGGAAGCTCTCGTGTTGGGGGTGCAGTGACTAAATCCCACAGTGAATGATGTTCACAGTAATCATCACCGAGGGCAGAAACTCTTGTGAGATTTAGAACAACACAAAGGTTTAAATACGACCTCCCACCCCCCCTGGTGTTGTCAAATTGCACAATTTTCTCCAGCAGGCAGACATGATTCTCCGTCACCATTTGAAGCCATCACATTGTTGTGAAAGAAATGATGTGTGTGTGTGTGTTTGACATTCTGAGTGTCAGTGTTTGCTTTGACTAATGGATTTCCTCTGACAGAGAGGTGGATGGCATCGCTTAGTGTCACCATGTGAATCGCAAACAAAATGAACAAAATGGATGTCCTGGTGTGTGTGTGTGTGTGTGTGCGTGCGTCCTCAGTGACGTGGGTATGAGTAGACGGTGATAATAGCTGTTTTTACTGTTCTCGTGTGCAGAAGATGGAAGATGGATTTTGGGCTTTGTCTCCTCAAAAATAAACAAAGCTACTTTCAACGTTCACTCCTCCAACGTGAACGTGGACTTATTTCCGATTCTGCTGATCTGTGGAGTGAAAACAAAAGGATTGTTTCAAAATTCCATGCATGTTCCTTTGTTGTACATATGTGATGCAATGCTACACAATGTGACGTCAACTCTTTTTTGCCCTGTTGAGCAGGAAACGTCCGTATTTACCTCAGAAGGAGGGACTGTTCGGTTTGGACCGACCCTTCTGTGCGCCATGTGCACTCGTCATGATGTGATACTCTCGTGACCTCTGTTCCTCTGCGAGCGTGTGCAAACGCCCAGTGCATGTTTGTGCAGAGCTGTCGCAAAAGGCAAAGTCACACATTTCTTTGGGGCTTTGTGTGTCCTCCGTCTCCGAGCCTGGAGAGTCAAACCTCCGGGCTCCTGGGCCCGCTGACTGTCAACCATTAGTTTAGACCAAATCAAATTAAGATCAGCGCCTGAAGTGAAATGTCTTTGTCTGACTGAGTTGCTTGGACTGCCACTGCTTACAGGATGGAGACGGTTGTAGCCCTGTGAGAAAATGTGGAAATGGCTTCTCCCCCCTCAGCGGAAGTGGGCTCTAATGCATGGCCTCGTCCCTTTGATGTTGACTATAAATATGAATGGACTGGGGGCTGTGGTTATTAT
>CAAKHB010001503.1:71735-88787 GCA_901007665.1 Aeoliscus strigatus
GGGGCGGGGGTGGATTGGTGGTGGAAGTGTCGAATGATTCAGAGTGGGATTTAGCTCTAGTTCATACAAAGTTCAACAATGGACCCCCCACCCCCCTTCTCCGCCTACATCAGCTGTATATCAATGACACTTACAAACTCATGAATACATGCATGCATACACACATCCCTGGATGGTGGCAGACACCTCGGGCAGGTGACTTTCCGGGCAGTCCGGATAGATAATACATCAGTTGTGTTTTTCCAAAATGCTGCATTCACAGTCTCAGATGGTCAAGTGGTTGGAGGATGTGTTCAGAATGTGATATATCACCAAGCCCCATCAGGTTATGTTCATGGTCTCTTAATATGCATAAATGTCAGACGTGACATTATCTTACCACCACGTCCTCCAGGTCGCCCACTGTTCATGAGTGTGACTGGTGTGTGAAAAGTTCACCGGTCACGACATGTTTAACACTGAATGGCTCCATTCCTGCGCCGTCGTCGCTCACTCATTTTACGGCTGGAAAGTAGAATAAAGTCTTTCCAAAAACATTTGTGCTGGGAAAGAGGCAATTTAGTGGCAGCATGTGCTGTGTCCATCATGCACCACCCCTCCCCACCCCACTGCCTCAAACAGAATATTAATGTGCAGCGTAAGCGCATCCGGCAGCAACGTGATTTCCATGATTACAACGTACGACATGTATGATGCAACGTCATTTGCACTCAGAATTGGGACGTGTTGGAAACAAACGCAGCCTCAAAGCACATTCACTCCGCCCCGCCGGACAAGTAAGCCACCCTAGGCGGGGCGTGAACTCCCTCTCCAGAGACACGTCCAATGTGTTTTCCACTCCAGTGGTTCTTGTTCTCACTTCGTCAGAGTGTGTTTATTGCAGATTGGGAGGAATGGTAAGAGGTCAGGCCAGTTGGCTGCTCGTCTGGCCCTCGGGTTCTGTGCAGCTCAAGGTTGAACGAGACGCTGGAGTTTTTTTTTAGTCTTTGGTCCAGTCCTTTAGTTTTGTAGTATTTTTGGTAAGCGGTCTCACTGCCTTGCTGAGGACAGGCCCCTCCCCTTCATTTGATGCAGAATGCGCTTATAGACAAGTAGGATTTCAGGATGTCAGGATGAAACATAAGCAGGCTTCACAGCCAAGGACTGGTGTGATGGGAGAGTGATGGCACCAGCAGAAGTTGCAGGTGACTGTGTGTGTGCGTGCGTGTGTGTGTGTGTGTGTTTGACGTGGGTATTGATATGCTGGGAATGAACCTCCGAGCAGATGGACGGAGCAGGTTGGCCCTGTGTCGATCCTGTGAGCTCTGGCTCCATCTTTCAATTCCCCCTTTGATGGACGTCACACACACACACACACACACACACACACACACACACACACACAGACAAACAAACAAACACCAGGCATTTGATAACATAACAAATGGTTGACCATTTTATCATTAAGAACCAACATGTTCTACTCGTCTGTATCTGCCAAATGTATTTATGTATTTATGAGAGCGGCTGGAGACGTCGTTTGGTGACAGTGAGATATCAGAGGAGTTTGTGTCGGGCTGTCAACGTGCAGTGGAAGGAAGGAAACCAGACAAATCCTCACATTCTAGATTCTTCTCTTCTTTCCCTCATAAGTTTTTGACCTTTGTACAATCCCAAACCAACATGCTCTACTGCACCGCTATCTCCTTCTCTCTCTCTGCTTTCCTCCTATTTTTGTCTATCCTGCTTGTGGCTCTCCCTCTGCTGCCCCCCCCCCTCCCCTTGAGGTGGCATTGTGGTGGGGGGGTGTGGTAGGTGTGGGGGACAGAAAATTGCAAGTGCTAGTGAATTGCTAATAGGCAATCATAGTGAATAGGACAAGGATGCCTACTGGAGGTCTCGGGACTGTTAAAGAAATGTCAACTCGGCATAGGTATGCCAAGAATTATGAGTCAGTGGGCAGGCAACATTTCTTGGCTTCCACCGGTCAGGGCAGCAGGCCGTAATCTGTCACAATCCTGGAGTTGCTGTGACAGCAGTGGGAGCATTCTGTGCTCAACTCAGAGGGTGAAGGAAACATGCAGTGTGTGTGTGTGTGTGTGTGTGTGTGTGTGTGTGTTTTATTGCATGAGTGCACATATGTCAAATCAGAGCAGTTTCCATAACCACCATTATGTATTTCTCCCTGACTTATTTTAACTAAATTCAGAAACTGTTCAATTACAGTGCATCCATCATTCTGCACCCCCTTCATGCACCTGACAGTACACACATGAAATCCATCGGATTTACTGCACAAACATCCGGCCACAATCCTTGAATACATTGCATCGGTTAATACCAATGAGGGAATTCAAAACGGTACCCACTTCATAGTTAGAAGGTCTTTTATTGGCCATCTGGGCTCGACAGTTGGAAGAACACCCAAGAAAACAGACTGAAATTAAAGTGCATTTGTTTCATCATGAAAAACACACAGCCAGGGATGGAGACGGAGCAGGCTATTACACAAGCATTTGCTAATGTCATGCTGAGTAAGTCACAAATGTGTGTTCAAATTGCACCCTGTTTTTCTTACCTTTAGTTACCATTTGAACAGCAGGAAATGTAAAAAAATGTAATTAATGACTTTATTGTTCAGGATAGTGGGAACAGGTGTATTTAAAAAGATATATATATTTTTTCGATCCACACTGTAGCTAAAGCTTTCAGCATTTGGTTTGCAGATCACGTCCCATCGGGCCTATAGGTGGACGTGCTGTCATGTTCACATGCTGCGTGTGATATTTCACATCATTACTGTAGCTGTAATTCACCGGCGGTCAGGCAGGACATAATCTTCAAAGCAAATATCAAGGCAGTTGCTAGATAGGAAACATGCCGTCAGTGCACGAGGGCACCTTTAAGCATTAAAGCCTCACAAGACTCCAGATCTGTAATTCTGTCACGGAACGTATCCGCTGTCATTTTGATACTTCCCGCTCACTTCGCACCCTCGCTGCGGTGCATGCTGGGATTGGCACGACGTCCTCCTTCTGAAGCCACCGGGTTGGGTCTGTCGTCGTGATCTTATCTGCTCTGAGGACGCTTCCTCAAAATGAGCAGGAGAGCGTAAGCCACATCAAACTGCGAGCGGAATAAGAAGGAGGGCGCATCAGTATGTGTGTGTGTGTGTGTGGGAGAGTTGTGAGCCCACCAAAAGATTAAGCCTCCAGTGTGCAGTGTAGATAAGATTCATTAGATAGGTTGGTAAATGCAAGAGAGAGAGAGAGGGAGGGAGAGAGAGAGGGAGGGAGAGAGGGAGAGAGAGGGAGGGAGAGAGAGAGGGAGAGAGAAGGGGGGAGAGGGAGAGAGAGAGGGAGAGAGAGAGGGAGAGAGAAAGGGGGGGAGAGATAGAGGGAAAGAGAGGGAAAGAGAGAGGGAGGCAGGGAGAGAGAGATAGAGGGAAAGAGAGGGGGAGGGAGAGGGAGTGGGAGGGAGAGAGGGAGAGAGAAAGGGGGGGAGAGACAGAGGGAGAGAGAGAGGGAGGGGAGGGAGAGGGAGGGAGGGAGAGAGAGAGAGAGGGAAAGAGAGAGGGAGGGGGAGGGAGAGGGAGTGGGAGGGAGAGAGGGAGAGAGACAGAGAGAGACAGAGAGAGAGAGAGAGGGAGAGAGAGAGGGAGAGGGAGAGGGCGTCTGCTGCTGCTCCAGCATTTGTTGACACAGATTTACAATGAGTCTCCCACTGCTTCACGCATTACAGTAACACACCATGTCAATAGCTCTCTGGGTTGAAAGGCAGCCGGGCCAAAGATGTCTGAGAGTGATGCCCTTCCCCTGATAACCAAAGCGGGGCTCATAAGTCACCAGGTAGAGGAGAAGGAAAGGGACGAGAGAGAGACATACGGATTTCTGTGGGTCTTTTGTTTCTCTTATGAACACATGTCAACCCCCCCTTCTCTCAGGCTCCACACCGTCTTTAGGACCTCTCATCCATTTTTTTCTCAGATCCCTTTCCGCCTCCATCTTCTCCATCTCTCCGTCTTGTACTCCTCACTCCCTCTGTTTCTCTTTATCTCTTAGACGCCCAGCTCAGTAGGACAGGGTTTAGGCATGAGCTCGATCCCCCTATCTCCTCCCCCTCATTGCACAGTGTTTCTGTCACCCGCGTGCCCTCGTCCACCACACCAGTCCTCCAGGACTCTGACACAGATGCTGGTGGAGGGTGTGACGTGAGGCCCGGGGACAAATGTGAAGCTGGAAGAGCTCTCTTCATCTACACAGACATAAGGAAGGAAGGAGTTTGATGAGGACCAACGTGGTCTCATGCCACACAACTCTGCTGAGTCATGGGGCGCCGCAAATGAGGTGGTTTTGATTGTGACATTCACCTTCATGAAATCTTGATGAGAGCTGAGGTCTGCTGTCTGTGTAACGAGGGGCCATAGCCGTCAGACAGCTGGCCGACCACTTCAGCTAGTAAAGCCCTGATAATAGACCGAGCTGGAACGCACGCTTGAACTTTGGGCTGTTTCTTTAAGGCAGTTAGTGTTTTGGGGGGAGAGATAAACAGGAACTTGGATGGCATCAGGCAACAGAAGGTCTGATGGTGTTAATCAGGACGCTGCAGTGCTGCTGCTAGTAACGGTCCTGCAGATCACGCACGTTTGTGTATTGGCGGCGGCCGTATTGCTGATTGGTGTTTTACAAGGAGCGCTCGTTGTAACAGATGGGTATGAACAAGTTTACTCCAAAAGGACTCATTCTGCCTTCAAACACCTACTCACACAAAGTGGCTACAAAGTAGAAGTGCACTGTCTACATGACACCAACCGTATCTGGCTCTAAATGAAGCTCCATGTTGAGGTACATCAGATATATTCTTATTCTAAATATAACTCACCATACGATAAATGGGACACGGCGACCAGCTGAGGTCTGCAGGTGTCTGTCAGTCCATGTCAGCGCTTCACACTCTAAATCCGGTTGGTTCTGATAGGAATCCCAAAGCTTATAGTGGCGGCCATCTCCTCAGCACTGACTGAACGCTCCTTATCACAACCAGCACACTGCTGCTGCCAGCACATTCTCACATGGGAGTAAAATCACTCGCACAACCCTCTCCCACGCACATTCAGGGACATACATGGGCACGGTTTATACATATGTGTGGGGGCAGTGTTGGCTCGAGTACACGCACTGGGGCTTTATTTAAAAGTGCAGTCATGATCTGGAGAGATATGCGGATATACGTGCAGAAATTGGGAGATTTGCTGCTTTTCCAAGTCGACTGTATACGTATAAACGTATGTTTTGGATTTTGGAGTCGTGGCGTGCACATTTCCACATCACATCGATCTTTTGGGAGAAATCACATGTAGCAACCCCTCATTTTAAAACCTCAAATTCCACCATGTCTAATATAACAAACTAGAGACTCAAATTAGAACAATACCTTGAAAATGTCTTTTCTGTTCAAGTGATGCGGTGTGTTTCGTATCATGATAAATAATTGTGTTTGCACAGACGTACCTCACCACTGCACTGTTCCTCACTGTCTTACTGTCGCTCTCTTCCTCCCACCTCCTACGTACGGTGGATTTATCAGCTGCCCCCCAGACAGTCACCACTCAGCAGTTGCTGCAATCAATAATTGGAAATATTAATTCTATCAGCAGAGACGGCCCAGTCAGAGGGGGGCTGTTTATGCCCTTGTTACTGAGCAGTACAGCAGCATGAGCATTGATGGCCCTCTAATACGTATTAATGATCCCTAGACAAGCATTACTCCATATTAAACCTGAGTGAAAGCCAGAAGACATAACGCATATTGCAGGGTTATTTTATTGCCAGTGCTATAAGTAAGTGCTGTTACATAACTACTGTAAAAAGACTTTTACTATGAGCTTCTGCATGACTGCGGCGTGATTTACTGCAGTTTCATATCTACAATACTTAATCCTTCCTCCTGCTGTAAAGGTTACTTCAGCTAACAGGGACAGTAACTACTTCTTTAGTGTTATTGTGTTGCTGCTGTAAGTTTCAGCCAGAGTCTGGGATGTAGAACTACTCAGTTCCATTGAACTCGAGTAGCCGTGAGTTCATTACTCTCACAGATAGCCCCAACAGGGGCCTGTAAATTCTCCTCCCTACTAACAGGTGGAGTTCTGACCACAGCTCTGCTGGTTGTAATTTGAAATCAGACCACGGGAGGAGGAGAATTAGTCTAGCGAAGCATCATTTGTGAAAAAAAGCTTAGAAAAACAAACCAACAGACGTGTATATCCCAGGCCTATGCACACCACATTATGTACTGTTGGCCTCAGGGTTCCTATCTCACCCTTCATATAAAGCAGAAGCATAGTAGTGCTAAGAGGTTTAATTCAACTGACTGGAGGCTTAACTGAGCAAATGAGGCAGCTCAATGAAAGCATATGGAACTATAGATTTTCCAAAGCCCTGAGAGCAGCACAGCTCGCAGAGACCAGAGTCAGTACTGAAAATTAGAGGTCGACCAATAGTGGATTTTTTCTTTTTTCTTCTCCAACATAATGTAATTTTAGCATCATTAAAGATGAGTGGTTCATTCATTTCTCATCTATGACGAATGCCCAGGAGTTGTTGAACAAATAAATCTATCTAAGTTGTGTTTGATGATGGTTGATTGGGGGGAGCAGACATGCACTGCTGGATTCTTTTAGCAGCTGATTCTCCTCTCTGCATAGGACCGCTACCATTGTCAGTACTCAACACCCATCGCTGGTCTGTCTGGGATCCCTGAGGATTCTGATTCTGACAGAGGGTGCAGTATTTTGCAGTTTGTAAAGTCCATCGACAATTGTAATTGCGATGTTGGCCTATACAAGTAAAATTGAATTGATTTGAATGGTTAAAAAAAGATGTTGTAGCTGTGCATAATTAAACTGATAATAATTAATAATGATAATTAAAGTACATAATTAAAAAAGTGAGACACTTGTATAGAACAGCATTAAATGCAAAAAGTTGGACTAGTGGGACACAACATACATGGTCAATGGATGAACTGGACCAAGCTAAGGTCAGACGAGATGCTGATGGCCAGTCAAGCAGACATAGTGGTGGTAGATAGAAACCATAAGAAGACAGACGTGATAGATGTGGTAATTCCGAGCAACATCAGGAGGAACGCCCGAAGCCTGAGAAATACTGAGGGCTGAAAGAGAAGCTTAAGACGACGTGTGGGGGAGTGAAGGCGACTGTAGGGGGTGTAACGGCAAACTGGGAGATTTCTATCGCATGAATATGCTGGTCATGAATATGCTGCTGTGTTAAATGCTACATGTCCTGTTGTAAACCAGGAAATATCAGGAAACAGGACATTTGGATCGAAGTTGACGTTGTGAGTGGGTGGAGAACATGCTGCAGCTTCATGCCAACAAAAGACCAGTCAGAACATGGAGTTCATGAATGGTCTCCTTGACAACAGCAGCTCTGAATACATTTTACCATGTCAACGCAAATGCAGTAATGAATGAAATACAAGTGTGTTTTGCATATTGCACTTTTTTTTGTTGCTGAAATGACACAAATTCTTATAAAAAAAATGCAGTGAAGGACTTTTGTCTCCCCCTCCTGGCAGACTAATTATGAAAACGCTTGTCAACACATTTGACATCATTATATGACACACACACACATACACACACACACACACACACTAACCTTGTTACATATAAAGGGCACAGGGAAACAATGTTAAGCAGTGGAGACGAGGTAATTGTCCATTTGTTAGCTCGCTTTCTCCTCTCGGAAACGTGTTTCTCTGTGTCCGAGAGCAGCTCGACCACATCTGCCGTCTGGTCTAGGTAGGTTCTGTTTCTTTTGGAGCATCCAGTCTCATTTCCCTCAGATGCTCCGATGCTAGTTACTCCCCTCCTCCCCTTCAGCTCCGACAAGTCAATCAAGGGTGACTGACACGCCACACACTACTCCCAGTGAACGTCCTTCCAGGCGGTAGATCCTCACGTTATGAAATACACGGATATATCAGCAGCGTGTGCGTCGCTTTGAGTCAGCGCTCATTTATTCATTAAGTCACACGTTTCAGCTTCCAGGTAGATGGAACCAACTGGACCACATGAAGCCATAATGATTTGTTGCGGTCTAATAAATGGACCATTGAGCTGGTCTTTAGGGGCGTGAACAGCAAACACCTCCCACACACAGGTCCCCTGTCGGGACAGCCGCCGCGGGTCGGGCCTCCTCCATCGGCCATTTGAACAAACGTCAACCGGCAGAGGGAGAGTGGGTTGTGTGTTAATGTTGGGGGACATCTTTTGTCCATTTGACATTTCAGAGGTAAATTCAAAAGTGTTCTGCACTGCTGTGAACAAACATAGGTCTGCAAACGTCGTGTGTGAGTTTGTCTTTTGGAGGTTTACCCCCCATTTGGAGGTGTCTGTGTCTCAGGTCGCTTTGAACGTGTGTGTGACACCGTCACGGGCGATTCTGTCGTCGTCCATCCATTCTGCGGGGCTCTGTGCTTGGCGTTAGCATGCTTTAGTGCTCCTGTTGTACAAAGGGGAAAGAGGTACTTGTAGATGGGGAGAGCCCCCCCAAGCACAACATCCGCCCTGTTTTGCTACAAAGACTTAGCCAGTGCTAGTTATTATTTACGACGGATAAATTTATGGAATAATTTCAGTGAGGGAAGGTTACTCACTTCCTCAAGGTGAGAATGGATACGTTTAGCACTTAATGAATCAGGAACAGGCTTCTCCCCCATATATCAGCATGTTATTAAGACATTTTAAAATCCCATTATAGTGTTTCTCCTTGAACATGTCATGCTTTTATTGGACTGCCCTGTCTTTAAATCTGACCTTTTTCAGCCCTTTCCTGGAATTGGAGCGCACAGAAAAAGTACATTGACAGTTCAATCGAGCAATGTACGTATGTATGGGGGGGGATCACTGGTAGAATATTTGACTTCATATGTTTAACTTGATGTTTGTATCCAGATAGGAGTTTGTTAAATCTTGACTATCAAAGAAAGTAACTAGTGCATTTCAGAGGTACATCTTCTAAACCTTTTCTCTGAACAAATCAGGCCTGAGTCTGGTAAAACCGTTCAGCTCCAACAACAGTGAGGTAAAATTGGGAGAGAGGAGAGCGTGACACAAAAACTGTGATGACAGAAGCATCTAATCCAGACAATGCCATTCTTATCAGGGTCCAGTGGATTAGAGTGAGCCTCCTAACCACAGAATCCTTCCCAGCTAGACACTCTCCGCAGCCCAAGGGCCTGGATCAATAGGCCTGCATTGATCTCTTCTCCTGTGGCTATTCACCTTTATTAGGATTGCGTGGGCTCCTCTCACTCCGACACACATACACAGCCTCACGACGTCTGGACACACCTGCCGTAGACAGACACAAAAGTTTTCAGTCAACTTAGCTGCTTGATGGCGCTTTGGTTTCCTCTCCAGCCACGACACTTATCATGGCATCATATTTCTCATGGGTGAGACGAACCTGGACTGCAGCTCGAGTCACTGGTGCTAACCTCTCTGTTGCCTTGTCTCCTGTTTGCTACAGATGACACGCCCCATCCAGGTGAAACCAGCCGACAGCGAGAGCCGTGGAGGTAGTTGTCTTCTTTTCTTCATCATGTTTTCATGTTCTATTTTCATCTGCCTTTTTAAGGCTAATTCATTTCATTTATTCTTCACCCATCTTTCCCATTATTATGGGAAATATTATGTCTCATTGCATTCCCCCAAATTTCACTGTGATGATGGCAATATGAACAAACACAAATGTACAAAAACTGCATCATATGTATGTGTGTATGTAGTGTTTTGATTTGAAATTCACTGGGTTGGTGGATTCATTTCCGTCCGTGTCATCCTGCCTGTGCCCTTGCAAGGGCTGTAATTGATTCAAGAGCCTGTGTTATTGGAGAGATATAGAGCTGTGATGGGGTTTTCCTGCTGCCCATCTTTCTTTTCTTGTTCCCTACGCCAAGTACATTATCATTGCTCCATAAATTAGATGGTGATTAAGCGCGGCACCGGAGCTAGAGCCGTGCAAAGGCCCGGTTAAAACCCACACTGCTTGGATTGTGTGCATTTGGAGAGCGAGTGTAAATGGTATAGAGGGAGAGAAAAAATGGAGCAGCAGCGCGTACAGCTTGCCAAACAATCAATAAATTTGCAGGGTACTTGCCAAGATCCTCTTCATTTGGCCTTAATTCGGTTGTCTTTGATCTCTCCCAGTTTTGAGGGATTTCATTTACTCACTACCTATCTGCATATATGATAATGAAACAGGGAGGTATTCCCAGCGCCCCGTGGAGGAGACAAGGGAGAGGGAGACAATGCTGATTCCAGTTTTTTTTTTTTTTTTATTTGCGTGTGCGTCTCATATGTCACCCTGGTCGCACTCCAACAAAAGCAAGTGCCTTTTTGTCGTTCAGAAGAGGAGCACTGTTGTCAGCCAAAAACAACACAAAAAGATCCACAGCACACCTCTGCTGTGCTGCACGAGCCTCTGCCTGTTGTTGGGTGAATTCGGGGGGACGAACACAGTGCTGAAAGGACAGCATGACGCCCTCAGACGGCTGCAGGACAGGACAGTAAAGATGGCTTCTTTCTTTCTTTCTTTCTTCAGAGGAGTGGTTAGACAAGCCAACGGGTCTTGTGCTGTCAGGATTGATGTCTCCTATAGCGCCATCGATTTTGCCATTGTGGTGCTGTGTGTCCACATTAACAATGACACCCAGATGCCTCTTTACTTGGTTGTGAGTGGCCGGTTTTAGAGCTCCCAGGACATTTTGGTCAGTATGGGGTCCTGTTATTGGCCAGCCTGGGGACCCTACTGAGGAACAAATGACTGCTAGACCAGACCTGCACATCATCTTAAATGAACAGGTCAGAGAGGCGCCACTGGGGCAATCAAACCCTCGTCAGTGTGTAACGGCTGGAGCGTGGAAGGATGAAGACGGGGAATATATGGCAAGAGATGGATCCGGCCTTTATTTTCTATAAACCTCCTTTTCATATCCAGCTTCTAATTTGCTGGCTGCATTTCTCGTCGTGATTATCACTGGCAAAAAGATCATTTTGGTTTTCTCAGCATCTGCTTCCATCTTTAGCGGCTCATGCTACTGTTAGCTGATGGGCTCTCCTGCATGGCCTACTTCTACAAGCCTCTTATTTTTGTAAAGGATGAGAAGAATGTGCTGCCTGACATTTGGAGGGTGTGTAATCAGCGTGTTTATATCACACTGTCAACTGCCAAAATTACACTTTGATTATTTTGATCCTTATTTTCCTTCCAGCTGCCAGAATGGAGATCAATAAATTACACAACCTGATGTGCCGGGCTGAGATAGGAAGACGCCAAAGAGTATTAATTAGCTTCCTAGTACAACTGAAAAAGGGACACCAGGGACAGACCCAGTCTGACCTGCTCCCTCAAGGGCCACGGTGCTAGTCCGGTAGGGGGGCACGTATTCCTCGATGTACACAGTCATACTAATTAGGCCCTCAATGTCATTAAGGCGAGGACAGTTCACATCCTCCTCTGTAGGTGGATGTCCATGAGGGAACCACCTGTAACCGTGGTGTGATACCTTCTCTACCTCAGCCGCTCTAGAAGCTAGAACCGTTTTTTTCCAAACATACTGTAGGAGCGTGTCCCTGACCCTCAATGTCGGGTCAGTTTGCCACGCACCACGAGAGAAGTCAGAGTCCTCCCTGAAATTGGTGCTATCTGCCACAACACATCCTGTGCTTAGAGCCATGATCAGAGTGACAAAAACACATTTACCTGCAGAGGAACCAGAGGAAGAAAGTGCTAGATCCTTCAGGAAGGCCTACAGGAAGAGGAATCTAACGGTGCTTATAGGAGGATTTTCTGACAAGTTCCCTTTGCAGTTTCTTGGACCAACCCTTTTATTCTGATGGGGGGGGGGTCTCCATGGCTTTCACTTCTGACACTTCCAACAAATGATCACATGTCATCCTGCAGCCAGGTTATCGAAGTAAACGACCATTCTTTGCGTATTACGTAGAAAACGTGTACCAGTATACAGTGGAGTAAATCCATCCAAACACTCCGTCGGCCCCTGCTGCTGCCTAACAAAGACACACTGTGAAATGAATATTAATGGACAATCACGGGCCTAATCTAGCAGAACACCAGCCGTGAATGTCTCCGTCACCGATGGCGCCGACCGTCCTGGGACGTGTCTGTTGGAGAGACGGTTCGAGCGAAGACGCAGGAGCGGTCTGTCTCCCATTTTCTCCTCATCGGTCGCTGATATGAAATAAATTGATATTCCATCACACGTGGCACTGATGACTGCCACTGACTGCTGCTGATATTTCACTTCTGAAGGGCTGTTCAGTGCCTCCTTAGAGCCCCCAAGCCCCGACACAGTATAAATCAACTTTAACCACTAAGGTTTCCCCGTCATCCGGCGTCTTATCGCTCTTGTTTTTTCAACATTTGAAAACCCTTTTTTTTTCTGCTTTCCTTCATCACTTTTCAGCGAATCCATTGTTAAAAGTTTCCAGCTTTCATACACAGCCTTGAAAGAAGAGAAAGAGGAGCGGGCTAACCGTCAGCTGTGGCTCTGTTGGTGCTGTAGCCTGGCGCAGTTTGAGATACAGCCCACTGAGGAGGCCTGGATTAGAAACAAGCTCTGGCATTATCAGGGCCGGCCTGCCACCCACACACACACCCACACACACAGAGGACAAACAGGCAAACATACACACTCGCGCTTCCTCTCTTGCCATGCGAACACAAACACACGGTCGGGTGCTGGATGTACATGATAATGAGAACACGTGCGCACACACGGGAACATGTTTAGGGAAGGTAACATGTTTAAACACACACACACGAGTGTAGTTTGCGAGCGGAATGGGGTCATTTGTTTTCATGTCGTGGGCCAAGTGGAAGCGCTGCGTTGTGTAGTGTGTGTGTGTGTGTGTGTGTTTGCTTCAACTGAAGGACAATGAAGAGGTTCGCTTCCTTTAACTGAGATGTGAGAGAGAGAAACACAGCGAGAGGCAATAAGTTGAATGTAGAGCGAGTACAACAGGAGAGGAAGGGAGATTGGAAATCTAGATTGAGAGCGCAGGGCTACATGCTCTGTTGCTGTTCAGCTCTCGTTTTTTGATGATGAATTTATCTGGCATAAAAGACAACAGAGTGGTCCATGTATTAAACATCAGTGGTGTTCTCCTTTCTTTACTAGAGAGACGAGCTCCCCATGTCAGAGCAGCTCAGTAATGAACCAAGCAGGAAGGGCTCTAAGCTCCACTGATCCCCTTTTGAAAAGGGAGGAGGGATGAAGGAGAGAGTGGTACTTAGAGGAAGAGGAATGAGGAGAGGAGAAAGACGGATGGTGAGTGGAGAGAGGTGAAGGAAGAGAATTTGTTCTGAGACACTAAAGGTGGGAGAGATGGAGAGAACAAAAGCAAAACAAACAGAGAAAAATGTGGCTGGACCCCATCAACGGGGGAAGGCGGTTAGGGGCAAAGCAAAATGCTGAACAGTACATCTTCTTCCTTTGGAGAGAAGAAAACTATAGATTACTGGTCACAATGTGCTTGGCTGGGCATAAATGGAGAGATTGGAAATAGTGGGGAGGCTGTTCAGAGGTTGTGGGGATCAGGGTGAACTAATCCAATGTTAAGGCCAGCTGTGGGTCACACATTCACAGCTCAAGCTCCTTGTCCAAATCCCCTTTTGATGCTCTTACACAAACAATACGGATACACAGGCCTTTGCTAGCCCAGAGTTCAGTCAGCTAACTCCAGAAAGCAGTCCAGTGATGTTCAGGTCACTCAGCCTTTACGCTTTAAAATTTAACTTCAAATCAGCACACCCTGGTTTGTTTCGAAGGGGCGGCAAGGCGTTTCGGAGAGATAGACGGAGCCTGAGAACGCAGGAGAGCAGCGAACAGAGACAGGGTAGATGATGAAATCATTTCTGTTGGGATGTGCCGGGCTCCTGAGGGTCTGATTGTGCTGAGGCTGTAGGAGTTATGCCGAGTCAGTGGAAGAAGTGGAACACCATTCGCTAATACACTGGGTAGGTGGAGATCAATTAGTCTTATCTAACAAACTCCTAATGATAAAACCAAATGCTGCTGACATGGCAAAGAGCAGCAAGAGAATGAAGAGTGATGATGTAGTGCAACGAGGCAAGTTGAAACATGCACTATTTCTGCAAATACACTTTTCACAGCCTTGCTGCGACTTCTGCGGTTCACTCAGTCAGCGTGTAGAAAGATAAAAGCAGCAGCTACTTATAGGGAGGAGAATCTAGTCACACTGCAAAAATCTAGCGGCAGCCGTTATCAAAGAACGTTCCGCTCGGTCTTTGTGTGGAGACGGCCTGTTGGCCACATGCCTGCGTGGCTTTCTGTTTCTTCCCACTGACCAAACTGTCCTCAGGTGTTAATGTGATGTCAGTGGGGCTATCGTTTACCGAACCTCTCACCAAAAGTCAGGCGGGATTAGCTCCAGATCCCCATGAGCCCATGAGCCCACGAGCCCACACTGAGGGACGGTGGATGGACAAAACATCCTGTCAGAGCACTGACGTTCAGGAACCGTCTCTGCTCCTGTTCTGGTATAAAGCCGCACGTCTTTGTCGCTGCGAGCCAGCCCCCCCCCCACCCGTCGTGTCGATGGTCTCGTAATGTAGGTGGAGCAGCAAAGGTTACTGTTGAACACAGGAAGGAAAGGTCAGAAATCATGTTTAGTTTTCCTGGGGCCGGGACGTTTTTCCAGCCAGCAGAGTGTCTGTGTGGACGAGGAGGGAGGGAGGGAGGGAGGCCCATGGTGGAGATGCTCATGCAGAAGGAAGCGAGGCGGGGATGGGGACAAGGTTATCCAGTCAGCCCCTGCCTCTCAGCCCCTCCGCTGTCACCCTTAATAACACCCTCTCCCTTATCACCACAACAATCACCTTGAGAAACAAACTTGTCTTGTTTCAAAGAGGGATGGAGATGGGGAAGAGACAGCCCCTGTATGCATTCAGTCTGCCATTGTCATTACCGTGTGGACAGACAGACAGACTGAAGATCAATTTCATGTTCAATGCTCTGCGCTCTACAATCATTCTCTCTCTCTCTCTCTCTCTCTTTTGTGCTGCTTTCCCTGGACCCTTTGAACAGAAAAACGAATGTTGTTGGTGCACAGTATTATAATGACAATAAATCATTAGAGTAATGCAACATACATACAACACTTTGACAATGACAGAACAGAAGATGAGATTTCAATCAAGGTTCAATATTCTGCATTCTCCAACCTTTTAAACGAGCGATAAAAGAGAGCGTTGGTTGTTAAATTCTCCATGCATACAAAAGGTCTAATATTAGTGGATTGAATGATGCCGTGGAGCTGAGCTCATACCACCTGTAATCTCACACTCTAGTTCAACAAATCTCACCAGTGCAAACAGGGGGATGTAGAGGGGTAGGGAGGGTGACCTTTTCAGTGCTCGCCTACTTCAGACCGTTAACCTTTTCATTCATTTCTTTCACATTTTACATTCCGCATACTAAAAAAAAAAAGGTTTGCATATTTTAAATGCTCATCTTCACCACGATCCACGCTCATAATACATTTTTTGTGCAGCACATCGGGATCTACTGTGTCTTATCATGTGTTTATGGACGTTTGTAATGTCATCACGCAGACGCTCTGTGTGTGGAGCCTTATTGGACATTCCTCCTATAAAAGCTCACAGAGCGCTATGAGATCTGCAGTTCAGGGTGTTTATCAGCTAACCTCAGGGACGACGGGCAAACACCGCTGGCGTGGACTGAAATGACACATCGACATTGTGTTATTGTCATCAGTTATGCAGCTTGGACATCGAACTGCCGAAGACGTTGTCTCTTTTCAGACAGCCTATCAACCCGTCGTCAACAGGTTTTTAATGTGCTGTTGTTGCCGTATGTTGTTGTGGTTTTTTTCTGTGTACAGGACATGTACATTGGGTTTGTATTGGGGTACAAACAGACAGATATTAAGAGTATATGTAAACTCTAAATGAATAAATGGACAGCATGTGATGTTTGTATCTACTTTGACCAAAGACAGCAGCTAAACTGCATTTGTAACTGAAGAGAGCCAGAGCCCGATTATAAATTCTTCTTCTGTCGTGGATTATATGTTTCCATCCCGTGCACTGAGCTGAAAACATATAACTATGACTTTTGTGAGCTCAACCAAATTGTCATTGAAAAAATTTAAATAATTAAAGGAAAAGTGTGTCCTCTGAGGACTTGATGCTGATTGCAGTGGATCTGAAGGAGGGCGGGCGATGGCTGTGATTGGAGGAACGGGCTCTTTGCCAGCTCTGCCAAATCGCTGCAATCACACGTCTTCTCCTTCTCTCGACTTTAATGACACCACTTCATAAAGAACTGGGCTCATCAAGCAGTCTAACACACACACACACGTGCAGCGAGGTCAGATGCAGCAGATCGGGCGGGGCACTGTAGGCCTCAGAACAGGGAGGAGGAGGTCCACCGGCAGATGGGAGGAGTTTAAAGCAGGCAGCAGACACACACACACACACACACACACACACACACAGACACGTGTCCGTATCAGAGTTACTTTCTCCGTCCTGTACAGAATGTAATTTTAACGTTTGATATTTTTGCTCAGCTTTCTTTGCTGTCTGTCCTCTGCTCTGGGCAAAATTGGAAATCTTTACTTCCTGTGCTTGTTGTGGAAAGGAAATTGTTCAGAGAGGACAAAGGCCAAAGATTTGCTGTGGACAAGCTGGCATGAAAGACAAATATTTTGCATCAACACTGGCCCATTATAGTGCACAGCCAGTACCATACGGTGGCGTAGGCAGAAATCAGACTTAGGAAAACTTTGAAGCAGAAAACACACAAACTCAGACAGATTAAGGGTAGTGTCAGTGTTACTTTGGAATCTGCATTACAAATGTATTATGACAGATCATGAAAACCTGTCTGTATTAGACAGAGCCGTTCTGTTCTTCCTCCGAAGGCTGGCGTCCTTCGACGTCTGTCAGGAGCTGCTCCAGACCTTCAGTCTGGGGG